>VYXH01012174.1:8376-34651 GCA_013397275.1 Burhinus bistriatus | reverse complement strand
AAAAAAAAAAAAAAAAAAAAAAAAAGGGTTGAAGTTAGCTGAAGAACTGATTATGGGGAGTAACAGGTATGTGAAGTGATAAGTGTTGGGACAGCACACTAGCTATTACGAATTTTTCCTCAGACTGTGTGCTTCTGAGTGACTTACTGCTCATGCCCAGAAGAGGCAGCTATACGGAATAATTTATGTTTTCCAGGCTTCTTGTGTTGGCTTCTTCCACCAACAGTGCTTCTGGGCCACAGCATGGAGAGATGTCTGTCATAGATGGGTGGAAAAGAAAAAGTGTGTTTTCCCATATGTGTCTGCTGGAATCTCCAAAAATACTTACCTGTGTGAATGCTTTATGCTAATTACACTAAAGAACAAATGAAGGACACTTGCCAAGGTTAACCTAGGACTGAGCAAGGAGAAAGGTAACGGCCTTGCTCAGCAAGCTGTTTGAAAGCCAGAGCTTCTGTGGTTGCTATTGACCATCTCTACTGATGGTCAATACTGATGTTGCTACTCCTGAATTCAAGGACTGAATGCAATCATTTGCTTTGGTCTTTGATGCCAGAAAGCCAAAGCATTCAATTTTTTCATTTGTTTGATTTTTGTCTTTATATTATTCTTCACGGACATCATACAATCTGAAGAAGGGAGCACTGAGTAGTTTTGGAAGCTATGAACCACATAAAGGAGAGAAAAAGAGAAAGTATACATGAATGCATGCATCAATCTGAGCTTTCTCTTTCTTTGATTACTTTTTTTTTTTTTTAAAGTGGTTTGCTTGGGTCAGCACTGATTGAATTTAAAAGAGTATCTGCTTTTCTGTGGCATCTGCAGTGTCTCGCCCTTTGACTTGTAATTGATGTCTGCACTGCCTTTGTCTTCCTGGGTTGTCACAGTATGCCCAGAAACTCCCTGGGTAGGTGTGGAGACCCTGGACAAGCATGGTGTCTGTATCTAAACAGTAATGGCTAGTCTGGATGTATTTGTTTGTCTTTTTTATTTGTAGCTGACCTCTCTTCAGTTTGCTTGCCACAGACTGGTGGTCTATCGCAATTGAATCCCAGCTTTTACACTTAGACCTAAATAAACCACTAAATAAACCTAAGTGGTGCTGCTGGGTCTGTAATGTGCATCACTTGCTCTCTCTATGGGCTGGTGTAGCTTTGTGTGCCAGGGTGTGCATACACCCCCAAAGTCAAGCTTGCAATCCCAGCTAGTGGCAAAAGGGGCGATTTCAAAACATGCTGAGGATTCTAAGAAAGAAAAGAGACTTTCAGTTATTGTGATCCCTGGGCTGAAGAGGTTAAAGTTGTGACCACAGCGGTCACTTCTGTAGGATCAGCAGCATTGTTGTATGGAATTCACTGTGCCCAGCCGGGCATTGTATCAGTGGGAACAGTGCAAGTACAGGACTTATACTATGCATGGGGTGGTCCAACAACTGACATGAACTCACTGATTGATTTTATTTAACTAACTCACTACAGGTTTATTTATAGAATTAAAAAAGTAAGTGTAGGAGCAGTGAAGAATGTATCACCAGTCATGTATTTTGGTATTAAAATCTGATGCTGTAAACTGGACTGGGCCATAGTGCTTACACAGATAAAAAATATTTGGTTCCCTTCATTTAGTTGCTGTGTTCACAAACTGTGTTGAAAGGCTTTGGTGTTTTCATCTTCTATAAAGAATCCAAGTAAAGTTGAAAGCAGCAAAGCACTTAATTGTGATAAAATTTGTGCATTGAGGTATGGCAATAAAAAGCAAACATGACAAAGCTCCAAAAACTGCTGCAGAGCGAAATCTTCATCTGGCCTAAGGAGATGATGCACAAGATGGGATGTAATAGATCATTTCAATATCTGATTTCTGTGATTCTGTCAAATCTTTAAAGACCTGGCAGCAGGCTTTTGATCTCCAAGACAAAGGGTGAAAGAAAAACCAAGGCTGTACATATCCTCTTGCTTTCTGTGCTGGGAGTAGCTGAAGAGATACCTGATTATTGCTGGGATTTGCCTTCTCATTAGAAACACCAAAAGAACAGGAGCTAAGCCAAAAAATTCAATTCCAAATTGAGTGTTTAAAGAAGCATGTGTGAAGGTCTCTGCCTCAACTATGAGTTTATAATTATGGTGGCAGTGGAGAAAGATAATAGAACAAATTACATCATTAAAACCCAGATGTTTCCAAGGGAAAAAACCCTATAAATAGGGGGGGTTTGGCCCTGCAAGTGCAGGTCAGCCTTCCCTTGTGCTGCTGACAAGTACCGGTTCTGGAGGAAATGCTGTGTGCCATCATACATGTGCTCATGGTTTGTTCCCTAAGTGGATAAGATGTTAAAGACTTCATCATACCACACTAAAGTGAGCAACTGAGCTTTCTTTAACATCAGTGGAAGAAATTAGACCTGCAGAGGAGTATTTCACTGGCTGTTAAGTTTTTTATTTCACAGGTGAGAGACCTAAGCAAGTTTTCTGAAGTTTGGCATCACAATGTTTTACTCATTGTAGGAGTAACTGCAATTCCACAGTGTAATGGTGCACAGTAAATAGTGTGGCCTTCTTCTCCCAGGTGGAAACTGGGCTGAAAGGTGAAATGATCTGCTCAGGTGCCTGTTCAGCACGGTACTGGAAACAGAATTTGGGGAGTCTCAGTTTCTAGTTTTCCTGTAAACTGTAAATGAGGTACTGAATGTGGCAAGCCGTGGTCTCTTCTGTGGAGGGGACTGCGATGGGGTGGAACAAGTTTCCTTAGTAGTTAATGTAAGCAGGCTGATTTAAATAATTTAAATTCTATTGGGACAGAAAGGATTACTGCCCATCCAAGTGTATGTAGCAGCCATACGCTATGTGAGGCTCTGTATCTTCCATCTAGCCATTTTTGTTCTGTAAAATACATATGCTGCTGTATATGAGAGTATATATGCCAGGTACTTCACAGAAAGACAAGAACCCCCCAATCCATGCTTCGAAGTAGATGATAATGAAAAGGGAATGGAAAGAGATGCAAACGATGTAGGTAATGATTATTCTGGGTCTATGAAATGTGATATATGTATATATTAAAAACTGTACACACATTTATAGATGTATACATATGCATATGTATAAATTTCATTCAGTACTGAATCAAGAATCATAAGTAGTATCTCCACAGAAGAGAAAATTGTGCTGGTGGTCACTGTAGATCAGGTGGGTAAAGGCAGGAGGGAGGGCAGAGACCATGTAAACCATTTCTTCTAAATTAGCATACGTTTCTTCTGGTGTGTTAGCACAATAGTTCCCAAGTTGGCTGTGCAAATGTGTTCAGCTGTTTGTTAGTAGCTACTCCAAAAAACCAGATAACTGTCTCTGAGTAACTACTTCCTAGTGATTTTTTGGTTCATTCCTCCTGCATGTTTGCTCCCCCTCTCAAATTGATCTGCTCTGAAAATTGTATCATGGTTGAATTCACATCGAACTACAAAGCCAGTCGAGAGGCTCGTAGTGTGGTCTGTGGGCAAGAAGGGGAAATTTTGTCTTAATCAATGTACAGTTCTCCATCTTGTGAAAGAAAATTAGCTGTGCAGATACAAAAGAAGGACAAAGCAACCACACACTGCAGTTCAGAAAACTTTCCATCATTTCTGCTGAATAGGGACCTAGTGTTGCTTTTTCTATAGAGTAACGCTCCATTTGTTTCAAGGAAGTTCTGAAATTGGAGACTGAGAGGAGTTAGAAGGGAGGCTCATTAGAGAAACTTCGTTGTAAGGAGTACTTCCCAAAATTAAACAGGCTGTTCAAAGGAAGTGCAAAAGTCTACCCTCAGACTTGCATCTAAGTCTTGATTAAGATGTATGGTTTTCCCCCTGTGCGGGGATTTGTCCTGTGAATGGGAGTGCCATGTTTGGAAGAGCAGAAGAGCTGAGTCAGGAGTCATTAACTGCTGTATCTTCAGGAATCTTGTGTGGAGGGATAAGGAGGAAGCAGTGAGGTCTTTGCTCCTAGTGTCCAAATAATGCATTTTTTGAAACGCAGTGGACCAGGCTCTTCTAAGGGAGAGGAGTCAACACTGATCTCATGGGAGGGAAGGTACTCGTATGAAATATTTCCATTCATTGTGAGATTTCTCCTCTTGTTGCTCATGGGTTTTTTTGTGCCCCACGGTGTGATTTGTGCCTGGCTTGCTCTCTGGGATCCTGCTTTTTTCCTTTTCATATACATGGGACTGTTGGAGTATTAACCAAAACTGAGTTAATGAAAAGCATCCTCATTGTTCTCATGGTTTGGAAGGCCAATGTGAAGTTTTATAAAACAACTTGTGAAAACAGTCTTCAGCCTGTGAGGATTCGGACTGAGGCTACCTCAGTCTCTGGATCCTGCAAGTCACACCCTAAATTCGTCAAGGGACTCAGATCCACAAGAGACAACACATCTGTCTGATAGTTGCGAGGAGCAGAGGGATCCAAGAGCACTTTGAAGACAGGAGATAAGGTTGGCTCCTTGCAGGATGAGGCTGAGCTTGGATGTTCCTTACGAGTGACTGTAGAATAATTGCATAACAGTGTTATTCCCACTGATCTGAGGATCCAAAACCTGTGTTTTAAGGGAGCTGAGTTATGTATCTGGCTACAAACTTTTTCAAGGGGAGAAACGGAAAATCAGAAAGCAGCATATGTCAAGGCCAGTGATTTGTCTCAGAAGTTACAAGGCTATTTGCAGTTGCATGCGGCTTTGAACAACTTGATCTAGTAGGAGGTGTCCCTGCCCGTGGCAGGGAGGTTGGAACCAGATGATCTTTAAGGTCCCTTCCAACTCTAACCATTCCGTGATTTGTGATTATAGCAACATGTGTTTGAGATCCAGTCTTTATAAAAACAAACAGTTCCTCCATCATATTGTTTTGTGGCCAAAACTTGTTTTAAAATTTCCCACTATTTTTTAAAAACACTTTGTTTTTAAAATCGAGTTCCAAATGTCCTCAGTGTCATGCTGTTGGGACTGCCAACATGCTTCATGCTCTGAAGCTTCTCTGTAATTGGGAAATCTGCTAAGTCAGACCTCAACTAAAATCAGCTAATAAATATTACCACTGAAAACAATAACTTCCCAGGGCAGGATGGAGTCAAACCAATGGTCTATCAACAAAGGGGTTTATAAGTACTGTTGGTGTGAGCTGGCCAGACTTCTAGCTGTTGCATTTCTTTCTAAATGTGAGAACTACAAAGAGGAAACATCTGGACAATACAAAAAAAAAAAAACCAACCCAAAACCGTGCTGTTTTATTGAAGCAATTCATTCCAATTCTGTCTCGCAGGTTTCTCTTTTCCAAGTACAGCACTGAAGACTTATTGGCTCATCCTTTTGTCTTTGTGTTTTTTTCTTTCTTTTCCCTTGAGCGACCTCTCCTGTTTTCTTTGTATCCCTCTTTCTGGGGTGTACTGTACTGTACAGAACTCATTTTACTCCCTAATCTCATAATACCTTGTGAGGAAGTATTGATAAATCCTTCCAGACTTGAGCAAGTGCTATTAGGATACTCTTACCAACTATGAACCAATAATGATAGAGAGATGAACTTACTTTGCTGTAAGCAGGACCAGTAGGACTTGACAGGTGGGTTTTTGTTTATCGTGGGATCTATGAGTTCTTTGTGGGACACCAGCAGTCGTGTGTGTTGATCAGACAATGTAATGTGATTTCTGAACTGTTCCTCTCTCTGCTCCCTGTTTGCTCAGGTCTAGGAAGAATTACAAAGTTGTGGAGCAGTGCTGCATTTCTCTCCTGGACAGAATTAAAATTAGAAACTAGACTTCAGAGTTTCTGAATGGATTTTTTTTTCAAGTGGAGGTTATATTAGTGATTTTCCTGCAGTCTGAAGGTTCTACCTAATTTGTTGAAAATTGAAGTGGTTTGTAGCAGCTCTGAAGCAACCCTTTGGGACTTTGGCATCCACCAATATTAAGGTGGAGCAGTGCACATATAAAGTAGAAATCTCTCTATGTTAAAGTGGCATGTTGCAGACTTTCAGAGGACATTGCTTCATTTAACACCCACTGGGTTTGTGCCTCTTAAATAGCTTATTGTTTAAGAAGAAAAGCTCCAGTCTGTAATATCAGAGGGGGACACTGGGGCTATGGTTCGGTGTCACTGTATGATTTCCCACAGCAGCTGCCAGCGCTGGTGCTCAGTGCACATCCCTTACCCTGATGTTTGTGGAACTGTGCTGTGAAGCAGGCAGGGAGCTGACCCCGCTTAAAAAAATTATTTAAGCCTCATCAGTTTCTTGAGTACTGGTGAACAATTTGTATCATGAAACCAGGACCTGGGGCAGAGAGAGGTTAAAACTTACCCAGTGTTCCTGATAGACTGGAAATAGAAACTTGTCCCTCTCATTCCAGTACCATGCTCTGGTGCCAGACCATCTTTTTGTCATCTAAACTGGCATCTAGTTTTTGCTATTGCTGCCTATTATGTGCCCTAGTATAGTGTCGCTATTCTTTGTGCTACCCACTGCATCTAACAACTTGGTTTTTTGCCATACCAATTAAGCAAGTCTAAGTTGGTGTCCTGCTCATTCTCTTCCTCCTCTCCCCACTTGTGGCATTGCTCTCCTGTCCCCTTCTTGTGTGCTGGCACGGGCTTTGCGCTTTCTTGCAGTAAGGGGGTTCAGAAAGTTGAACTGGCAGAAAACTTACACTGTCTTCCTCCCTTGCAGAGAGGGGGAGGAATATATTTATTTATTTATTTATTTATTGGTGGTTTAGCTCTCAGCACTAACCAATGCTGGGCTAAATCATGATGGATGTAGGCTTCTACCTCTGGCATGAGTTTCCACTGGGGAGCTGTGCATCAGAAGAGTGCCTGATGAGTGAGCCTTGATCCATGATTAGGGCTTCTGTGCAATAAAATAAATAAGAAGTTGTTGTTTGATGCTCCCTCTTTATTCCTTTTTTTTTTTTTTTGGCTCTTAGAAGTATAAATGAAATATTATAACACTCGCTTGCCTATGTTTAGCACGTCCGCTGACTTGCCATTTTGGAAGTAGAACCATTTCTATTATTAGAGCTGAGCTTCCTGTTTGAGCTCTCTTTAAGTTTGTCCTTTGCCTAACACAGTCAAACTCTTTAAAAAAATCTTAGTTAAACTGGAACAGTTCTGCTAAAAACAGTCTTGTTCATGTCCGGATATAAACAGCAGTAAATCCGCTTTGAATGAACGTTATAATAAAAATTCAGCCTCTCAAAAGAATGTATTTCCATGATGTCAAAACACGAAAGTGAAATTGAACTGATGTGTTGATGTGGTCAGGGTCATCTCAAAGCCTCTGTCTACAAGTGGATTTAAAAATGAGTTGTCCACATGGGAAAATTAACCAGAACAGCTATTTCAGAATAACTCCCCGTAGTCACACTGTTCTTCTGAAATAAGCTTCCTCTGCTTTAGCTCATCCAACCTAGAAAAAAAGCTGTCTTGTTCTGGAGGAATAGCAGAAAAAAATCCTAAATATTTCATGGTATTTGTTGTGCTTTAGTGTCATAATTTACCTTAATCCAAAATGATCTTCAAGTGTAGCTATGCCTTTACCTAAAAATACATATTAATATCAGCATGTTCTGGAGGTCTGATGTAATCACAGCTATATACCTCTTAAGGTGTCCTCATTAAAGTGTGGATACTAGATGTGTGGTGGTGTTGCCAACCCTTTGACGGGACACCTTTAAATACCAAAGGAGACCTGCAGGACTGCTGATATAATTCACATGTTAATTGGTAACATGAATGGTAGTTGAAGGTCTTCTTCCATTTCCTAATTGCCAAGTATCAGGAAATCAAGGCTATAATGTTTCTCCTTACGGGCTGATGATGAGATTTCAGGAGGCAGCACAGGCAATCTAAGGGAAAAGGTAGTCTTTCCCTCCCAGTTCTGACTGTTCCACTCCTGCTTGTGCCGTGCTGGCTCTTGATCCTGAGGTCCTTCTCCTGGTCCAGCTTTGGTGCACGTCTAACCCCTCAGTGAGCTGATCCAGTTTGCGCTATCAGCAGAAAATTAGAAGAACAGAAAAAGGAAAGTATTTTCCTGGTATTCTAGTAATCTCCGTTTGCTTGCCCCAAAGTTGGAGGAGTGCCAGGGTCAAAGTGAGAGAAGGCCAGGGTTTGCACAGCCAAGACAGAGGAGGTGAGACCTTCGAGGAGCAGGGAGCTTTTGAGTCATCTCAGCCATCTCCCAAAACCTCTCCTTGATGGAGAGGTGTGCTCCATCCCTCTGGATGCTGAGTTGCAGGCTTGGCTTTAGCACATGTTGCCAGGTGCCCCTGGCACAGCTGCACTCTTCTTCGCACCAGTAATATTACTGGTGGAGCACATCACAACAAAGTATAGCTTGGCATTTACAATGTAAATAAGGCCATAAAAACCTTAACTGTCTTTTCCTTGTTGGGATGTGGCTCTGCGTCAGAGGCAGCTTTCCTCAAAATGAAAGGAGAATAGGCTGCACTGATCCAGTCAATGCTCCTTTGTACTTGTCTTTAGGAAAATAAAAACTGCTATTAACAGATTAACATGTCACTTAATGAAATGATTTAGTTTCTGTAGGACTTTTAGCATGCAAAGATGCTCTTGATAGTCTAGGATATGCTATAAAATGCTATTAACATGAAATTATTTTTATAACATTTTTCCCATATTTTATCTGTTAGTGTTAAATATATTTTATGTTGAGACATTTTAGGATATGATCAATGGTCTTAAAATAGATTTGACAGATAAATAAAACATAAGATTTTCAAAAAAGTTATATCCCTTCTTCCTTTCCTCAGAACTTGTATTATTTTCCTTTCTGCAGTTCTTTGTGTGCTAGCTCTGTCTTTTCAGTTACCTGGAGTATGTTTATACTATGGGTTAATGCACTTGGATACTGTATAAAAATTAAAAGTAAAATGTTTCTTTGTTTATGGAATTTTTTTCCCATGTGATTTTCACTGGCTGACGTTTCAAGGAATCACTAAAAATTACAGTTTATGTTTTGGGTAGATGTAAGGATATTAACTGTTTCTATATAATGCCACTAAAACACGTTATTTGCCCAGCTCCTCTTTCTTTAGTCTTGTCCTGTAGCATTAAGGCTTAAGAGTTTTTGCTGGCTTAAGCTCTTCATGTGGACATGCTCTAAATACCTTACCTTTTGTTCCGCGAAAAAACCTAATAACGTGGGTTACTGCAATTTGGCAGTTTTATACCAAATGATAAAGCTGCAGACACCGAAGAGGGGAAGGAGGGGGAAGGTGCATGTCAGGTACGCCTAGCTTTACCTGTCCATAAGAAGGAAATAATTTAACCCCAGTGAAGAAGCTTCTGCGCTGCAGCCAGTGTGGCATGTGCTGGGCAGATACCTGGGCGAGAGGGTGTATAGAGGAAAGGCAGAGCACAGCAAAGGGGGAGCTGGATGGCTTGGGGACACTTGTTTCATGGTGGACCAGGCTGTGCTGGGGAAAATGCTGGGTGAGAAAACTAACTGGGAGGCGTGCGGGAGAGATGTGTGCGGAGTGTCCGAGCTGGACTCTGTTTTCCTTTTGTTCTTCTGTGCCCTCTGGTGGATCCGGGAGTGATGGTGTTGGTACGCGTTTCTCTTAACTTCTTGTTCTTGCCCTGGGTCTGAAATACAGAGAATGTCGTGAATAGCTCCACTTGAGTGAGGACTTTCTGCTCTGATTCACGTCTCTCCCAGTTAGTATGGGATATTGTAATAGCCACCTGTGGGTAGCAGAAGAATACGTGCTTTCCAGCTCTGGGAGCTCCGGAGGGATTAACCGGGATGCAAGTCAAAGCCTCAGTCTTTTAGGTACAATTAACCCTCTAGTGAAGCTAGCAGATTTCCTAAGGCTTTGCCAAAAATTCTGCTTTACAAACCAAGGATTTTTTTCCCAGTAAGAAGCATAAAGATTAGACCACACCAGCAGGCTTGTCCCTCCGCATTTGAGGTTGGTTTCTGGTTGTAGACACCCTACTGTACCTTGGGCACAGAACTTACTTGAGTCACAAAGGGTTAAAATAATTCCCCAAGCTACCTTTATCCTCTTAATGGACAGGCTTGATAATCATTCTTAGAGAATCCTCCTCTGGAGTGGGAGAGTTGCACCTTTTCCTGCCGGTGGTGCCCTGGGGAAGAGACAGCAGCCTAGAAAACACTGGTGTAATTTTCACCTCTGATTCACATGTCCTGTGAATTTCTTGTATTCTACTGCATGGTTCATGTTTGCTTTGCTTATGGACCATCCCTTGCTTCCACTGCTCCTAATGTCAATGCTAAATCCACATCAGGGGTAAGGATGGGCTATTTCGAAGACTGGAGTCTGGTAGCCTAGATAATGCAAGTCTGAAGCTGTTTCAGGTCAAGGCAGGGCAAGGCAGTTCTTCACCTTTTTAGAAATGGGAAACAACTGTTGGACCCCAGAGGAGATTATTATAGTCACAGAATTTCCCATTCACTGTTCCCTCTCTGGCAAATCGTTACAATAGTCTATGCGCGAAGCAAAGTGTGGGTGCAAATTCTGCAGGGGAGATCGATGAGAGCTTTGCTGAATGACTTCAGAGCTGAAGCCTGTCACCGCTGAAGTCTCAGGGGTGGACTTGATAAAGCTGTGATTTGTGAAAGCGTTTGCTGATGCAGGGAAGGTGCCTGTGTAACTTGCATTCATGAAGTGCAGTTCTCTTTCTGACTAGAGGACAAGGTTTGCCTCCCTGTTGCTCTCAAAATATTTTGCCGAGAAGCCCAGAACAGAGAGAAGCAAATCTCTGTACCAAACCAACTTGTACAGGGTGGCCAGTGGGAAGCAAAGACTCTGCACAATCATTTTTTCTCCAGGTGTTTGTGTTGATGTACAAAAAAATAACAATATTGCAGCATATAGCGATGTAATAGGATTTAATCTGTTAAAACCTTTACAGCATCTTGATCACTAGGCCTCTAAATAAAGGGAAAAGATATTATATATGCTATTCCCCTCCTTAATTTTACTGTGGATTTTACTAATATGTGGGCTGGAGTAACTTGATTATTTTTTTTTTAAGGTTTCAGATGAAGCATAGTTCTAAAGTAGCTCTTGCTGATTGATTTGATTTTCCACCTTACATCTCTGCAACTGATTCTTCCCTCTCCTTCTTGTTTTTGTCTGTTCCTCTTGTCAAAGATGGCGCTAGCTTGTTTCTTAGTTACTGTCTTTGTGATCCTTTGGGGTTTCACTTGTGCTTGATGAGTAAGCAGCAGTAGAGGAGGAAGACATTTCTTCTTTAGGCTGTAAAATCCCCTCCAGTGAACCCTAGCATCACCACTTTGCCTCTGAGTCACATCTGCTGTGGGAGAGGAAACAACGCCTCTTAATTCTGCACCGTCCAGGCATTCTCCAGTCAAGAGTTATATTGGAAAAAAATCCTGGGAAGCCAAGGATAAGGTGATGCGTGGTGCACTGAAGCTTCACATGTCAGCAGTAAGACACTCTCTTTGCCAGCTAGGGAGCCAGGTGTACGTTACTCCATGTGCAGTGAGTGATGAGCTGAAAGCGAGGAATATGGCCTGTACGAGGGCAAGAGGCTGCCAGGGTTGCCGAGGTCTTGCTGGGACTCGGTGGGCTGCACTGGGCTTCAGGCAGTGGGTTCCCTTCCTAGAGGACAGGGTGAGAGTGTGGCAAGAAGATATCTAGGAAATGGTTAACAGAAATGGTACATCAAGGAAAATGCATGTCGGGAATGTTCAGAAATCCAGCCTGACCTGAGATCTCTCAGCCTGCCACCACTTTTTGGATCCTCTGTATGCTTCTTTCCCTTGTGCTTTACCTGTATCCCCTTCTGGATGATATTTTTTAACCTTCTCCTAGGGGCAGGAAATAGAAGAAAGAGCTGAATCTTTTCAGAAAAGAAGAGATAAAGTTGGCAGTAAACCAGAACCGCTAGGACGTGGGCAGCGAGCACAAGGCTGTTAACCTGTAATTATATGTCTCAAATTTTGCAAGCGGTACTCCAGGAATCAGTATGTATGGGCTTATTTGATAGTACTGAGGTTTAAGAGAAAAACATCCCCTCAAATTATTCTTTTAATTTGGAAGTCAAGAGACTATCAATTCAAATCTTAGCTCTTCTGCCCGTAATTGATAATCACGGACATTTAACAAACCTGCTATTGAACTGGGCCTCATATTTTTGATTCCTCAGGTAACTGCTGATTTTTTTTTCAGAAAGGATAATTGAGAGGCCGTATAAGGTTGCTTCCGGCAAAGCTGAGATCATGCCTAGACTATAATATGGCAAATCCCAGCCTCTGCCACGTAGTTCTTCAAATACAATTTTTCAGTATCTGTGTACTTAACCCCTCTGGGCTGTAGCCGCTGCTTTAATCCCCAGGCACTGGAAGCCAGAAATCAGGCTGGCTTTTATTCAGGGGCTGTTTAACAGGACTTCACCCCAGTTGCTAACCTATTGAGTTGAAAAAAGACTTTTCCACCTAGATGGTAAAGTTAACAGTTTAAAAAAAAGAACAAAACACCAACCCCAAACTAGATTTTATGTATTTCGTTTCAAACATGCAAATACCAAATTTAAGGACTCTTGTGCTTTTTCACACATAACTAAACTTCCTCCCCATCCTGCCTCAAGGTGGCAACACTACCTACAGTCCCGAGCTCAGACTAAGGATGAAGTCCTGTTCACGGGCCTTGTAGTGAAGAGTTTGACTGACGGGCCAGTGGGACTATTCCAGATTTACACTGTATAAATTTTTCTTTTTGATTACAAAGCTTTATGGTCTTGAGTTCCTTTCCAGAATCATTATCACATCTGTCACTGTCATTGCTAGCAGTGGCTAAGGATGTTTTTAATGGAGTGATGTTATCCAAACTATCATTCTTGCTGAAATACTGCTCCCAAGCATACAATACGCCAGGTGCTGTAATTATTAATAATTCCCTCTGATGGCATATATCGGTCCTCCATTTTGTTTTAATGCAATTTATTTCGAGTTACTTCTTCAGCAGTGAAAACGGTTTTGGAGTGATTTTTTGGAAGCGTTGTGAGTTTGTTTGCTGGAATCCTTCTCTCCTGGAAATGAGGCATGTCTCTCATGGGGTCCTGTTCGCTCACACACAAATGAACTGCTAATTAGGATGATGAAATTGCTGAGAGAGGTGAAACCTTCCAGTTGGCCGAAGAGAAGATTGTGGATTAATCTGTGTAAAGCCGAAGGCTCGACTAAAACTGCTGTTCAACATTCTGGTGCTAATGAGACTTGTATGTCTGCCACTTGAGAAGCTGAAAGTATGTCCTGTAGTTTTTGTTGAGAGATCCAAAGTGGGGGCTCACTCTTCTGCGGCATTTAGTGCTTTCATCTCCACTGATGATGACTGGAATTGAGAATGCTCAGCAATCTGTATAAGGTGTTCAGCAGTTTATAGTATCCGGTGATGCAAGGCAGTTTGCTCTTTATGGATAATTTTTGTACATGAGTAAAAGCATCTTGAGAGGCATATGGATGTTTAGAAAATTGCAGAGTATGATTTGGAGAGGTATTTGTCTTGCATGCCCCCTGCTACCATATTATATTGCTTCTTCATAATTTTTAATGTACTTCTGCTCATGTCAGTTCATGTAAAGGAGGAAACTCTCCATCTCTCTGAAGCAGAGAGACACCAAGCGACTTGTTCAGTGTCATAGTGGGCACAAAGTCCACTTCAAAGGTAGTTCCCTGCCCACTGTTGAAGCTGCTCAGGACCTGTGGAGGGACTGATGCTGGTTTCTCATCCTCTAGTAACAGTTTCCCTGCAGTCATTGAGAATTTATACATATATATAAAAAGTAGTATATATTATATATATAATATATAGTAATATATGTAATTTATATATATAAATAAAGCAAAGGTAAATATTTTGAGAGTGTCTTTATGCGTTTGCAGGAAGTCGACGGATAGTGGACGTGATGGATGTGAACACGCAGAAAGGTGTTGAAATGAGCATGTCTCAATTTGTGAGATACTATGAAACACCAGAGGCCCAGCGTGAAAAACTCTACAATGTCATCAGCCTGGAGTTCAGTCACACTAAGCTGGAGAACATTGTCAAGCGTCCCAATGTGGTAAGGGATCCTGTGGTGATGGTGTTTATTTTCAGCTTCTTCCCAGTCACCAGCTGCTTTGTAAGAAATTAAACATGGAGTTTAAACAAGGTGGTGTGAAGCACCTGCAACTCCTGTCCATTTAGTGTTAGGATCTCATTTTTACCTAGGTAGAAAGCTGGTAGCTCATTTTTACCTAGGTGGAAAGTTCCTTGACAGAGGAACTTAATTTACAGGAATTAGGTACCTGATGAGCTCTTAGTCATGCAATTTGCACAGATACACAATTCCTCTCAAGGTATTGAGGGAAAATGCCATCAAAAATTAAATACCTGTCTATTGTTTTTCCTTCTCTAAGGAGGAGGAAATTTAAAGCTATTATCAGGAAGCTTAAATTCCGTATGTATGAACCCTCCTATTAACCAAAAAAATGTTCAGGGGGCTCCAAAGCAAAAAAGTTGGAAACACATTTATTAAATGTAGAAATTTATACATAATTAAATCAGCATAATTACTGCTATGTCAGAATTGATAGTGTCAGAGGAAGGGGGGTAGATCTGTACACATTTTTTAAAGGTAGAGGGCTTTTGTGATTTTATTTCCCAATGGAGTCACCAGCAGTGAAACCATGACCTTGTTAATAAAGATGATTTCATTTATCACTAAAATGTGTGGGTGAGGATTAGTGCATCAACTCAGTAATACACAGTGATGGAAGGAATGGCATTGGAGGTTTCAGAGTATCTCCTCGGGACACTCGGCAGAGACTTTCGGCATCAGTCCTGGTTGATCAGGGAAAAAAGGGACTTCTCAAAGTAGAACGTGTGTGCTGCTTGTTCCCTCTGTATCTGCTCATGGCACTGTTGGATGTGAAGCTATAGCTCGATGATGTTTTGTTTTCAGATACTTTTCTCCTTCTCATTTCTAAATGCTATTCTAGTTATACCAGCAGTTTTTTCACTGGGGACATCTCTTACCTATGGAGACAATATAAACACCACACTTCTGCCTGAACAGGTCAAAAATAGATGGCAGCTGTAATTGCTGATTTGTAGAAGTAATTCTTAAGTAGGCTTTTGTGTTCTGTTACACACGTATCAGAAATTGAATATTAAGCACATATTTAGAAGTTTGTGCAGGTTTTTACTGTCATTCAGACACTAGTGGGCAGTTTGGAAGTGCTCTGGGGAGTTTCTGGTGTTCAGTTGATCCCAGTTTTCCCAAGCACATCATGCTTGGTGAGGTTTTAAAACATCTGTACAAATTTACTGGGTCCTCAGGACTGAAAAATGCAATTATGTACTTGTTACCACATGTAAATGAAATACTTCATATCTCTTTAATATGGCCTGAGTGCACAATCGTTTGTAAGACCAGGAATATTTAGATCTCACTGAAAGAGAGATTTGTGTTCCCATTAGGTACTTGGGAATAGAAGAGAAGGTGCTGAGGGCTCAGAAAAGGGCCAGTACATAAAGTCTAGTTGAATACTGTATTTGTATAAGTGGATCCCTTGAATTCTGCAGAGCTCTTTGAGCCCACGTAAGGCAGAAATACTTGATTCATGTACCCTGTTGTGTAAAGACTGTAGGTTGCAGTGTCAGGATGTGGGAATTATTTCAGAATCAGGGCAGTAACCATCAATTTTGTTTTCACAGACAACTGTGATATTTATGGAATTGGTACTATTCTACTGGCTGCATTATCTCCCTTTGCCTCTTCTCAAAGAGTGTATTATCAACAGTACCTGGTGCAGATGGAGAAATAGGGGTCAGCCCCAATCTGCAAGAATTTCATGTGCTAATTGCCCTATTATGAAAATCCTCTGGCGATACAACAGTTGACTCATACAAATAACATTCTTGGGTGGGCCTTTAAAAAGATTTAGCAGTCAAGAGGCTAAGTGGGGTGCTAACCATGACTGCATTGGACTTCCCTGTTCTTGCTGCACACACTCAGCGGACAGCTTTGTCACCAACGCCTAGGATAGGTCTTGCAGTCCTTATTGACCCATAAATGGAAGTTCATTCACATCTGACGATTTTTTGAGCTGGGTCGGGATGTACAGCCACACTGTGGCCAAATGCAGCACTACAGCCTGCCTTGTTGGACTTCCCAAGCTGACTGGTGTTTTCCCTTGTTTTGAAACCTGGCACATGTGATCCGCTTGCATAACCAGAAGGGAGTGTTCTGGGTAGCTAGCACAGGCTCCATCATAAAACAGACTGAAAAATGAGTCACAGGCTTGTCCTTGCTGTGGTTGCAATGGACAGATTGCAGTTCATGCTCTGGCACCCAGCACAGGAGCTGTGTTCCAATGTCCCTGAACAATCTTCAGTTTCCATCTCTTCCTCACCTTGCTGGCAGTATGTTTCCAATTGCTCGGTTTTCGCTGTTTTCTCCTGCCCACACTTCCTAAAAGTCTGGCTTTTGGACAAGAACTTTGGTGAATTTATACCCAAGTAGAACGATGAAGGAAGTGCACAGTGGGTGATAATGTAATTACTCAAATCAGAATTTGGCCAGAACAATGGTGTTAATGTTCCTTGGAATGTAAGATATTGGAATAGTATAATCTCTTTTATGTTTGTATTTTAATGTTCATAAATGCAATTTCTAGGCTACTGGCTGCAAAAATGCATTTGAAGACAGACAGCAGGTGATGCCGCAATAGAAGGTGCTCACAGGTGCCCATAGGTCAGAACGTGCACCCAGTTAAATTGACTGCAAACCTCTCCTTGCTCTGGGTTGCAAAAGGCTGAGTTGTGGTGATGAAGTGCTGCACCTCACGAGTTGGGTCTGTAGGACTTCTGCGGAAGAGCAAGGTTCTTGCTGTCTGTGAGCATCTGCCGATCTGTTGCTGTCATTGTTTTTGAGTTTTAGCCAACAGGAATATAACCTACCACATGTTCAGTGATTAACAGTTGATTTTGTTGGGGCTTTCAGGTGGACTTAGTCGACTGGGTGGATAATATGTGGCCCCAGCATTTGAAGGAGAGACAGACGGATGCTACCAATGCTATTTCAGAGATGAAATACCCCAAAGTGAAAAAGTAAGTTTGCTTAAGTCTTTAAAAATCTCTATTCTTGACCTCCTTGATTAACTCCTTTTGAACTCCAAAGCTGGTAGGAGAGGAAATAATGATTTATTTATTTTTCAGTGAGCAGGAAGAGGGGGGTGGTGTGGCTGACCTGCTTGAGCTGTGTAATACCTACTGATGGATTGTACCAGCTTTTAAGGAGAACAATTTTGTATTTGAGAACTTTAAGGATACTTCATGTTCTAAAGCCTGTGGTTACAGTCTTTAAGAGAGGAATATTCTGTTCTAAATATTAACATTTAGAAGTTTCAACACATTTTATTCTAAATATTTTAAATTGAGAAATAATCTACAGTTTGCTGAATTCAATCTTTAATCAAATCTCTTTGAAAAGTGCATTTTTGTTTTTCAGTTTTGAGCAACTCTGTTTTGAAAATGACAGGCTAACCTTAAATAGTAAATTCTCCAAAACTGCTACCCAAAGAAATCACTTCACAGGATCCAGATATTTCATACAGTTCACACAGTATAGTCAAGGTACTTCTGTGGGCTGGGTTCAGATCCTTCCCAGGTTCTAAATTACCAATGGCTGAAAACTTATTAGGTGACAGATGTTTTGATTCTAAGATGTCCCTGCTCATTGCAGAGGAGGTTGGACTAGATGACCTTTAAAGGTCCCTTCCAACCCCAACTGTTCTATGATTCTGTTTTGTGAAATTAACTTGAAGTCCATTTTTAATAGGTATGTGTCTCCCTAAAAAATCTGTCGCTGTCCTTTGTGCCAGTTCATTTTTCTGTTGACTTTTTCAACAGCAAGATCAAATATTGGACTGACTATATGGGCTGTTTCCTGTTTCAGAGGACCCGCTCAGGGCAGGTTTGAGACCAACCACAAGAGCAGTTTGTCCTGCTTCTGCCTATCTTGACTCTAGTTTTTGGGCAAGTTGTGATAGTATAACCTCACCTCACCTCACTGTTTCTTCTGTTTGAATGTCTTCCTTGAAGCTGTTTTTATGTGACGATTGGAAAAAGAAACTCCTTTGAGGGCCTGAAAATGTGCACTGTAAGTTTCATAGGAATTAGTACAACTGAAATAGGTGTTACTGTTAATGATATAATAGCTATTGACCTGTATGGCTGATAAACATCATATAATCCTGGGAGCCCTTCACTGATGTTTCTGTTCTAGAGGCATTTTCTATCGTCCGGACCTAATGTTGGCAACATCCCAGGCTCTGCTGTTGAACTCTCACGTTTTGCAAATCACTCAGAACTGTTTTGAAACTGTCCAAAATAGATTAGTACTAACAGATACAAAGGACTGTGCCATCAGAAAGTGATATGCAGCATTTACTGTCATTCGGTAAAGAATAAACATTTTGGAAGGTAAAGGTCTCCATAATAGAAGAGCCTTTGTGGCAGGCATCCTGGGGAAGCCCGGTCCTACGATATGCTCAGCACTGTTGATTTCAGTGGAAGCTAAAGATACTCTGTCCTTCTGAAAAAGAGTAAGCTGCTTGTCAGGGTAACTAGATATGGATTGGAGCGCCAGATTTCACATACGCATTTGGAAATGTCCTAAATGACTCGCCTAAGGTCGCACAGTAAGCCAGTGGCAGGGCAGAAAATAGAACCCAGGCAACTTGCTTCCCAAGTAGTTTATCTAATAAATAACACTATGTATAATATGCAGAGCTAAGAAACTGAATCATGATTTAGGACTTCAGGATTCATGGATTATACAAGGTAAGAAGTAAAGAAAGCGGTCCCTTTCTTACAGCAGGCACATTCCAGATGCTGAAAAAAATGCAGCAAGTAAACAAAGCAAGGCAGAGATGGTTTAAAGGATAAGGTAGCAACATGACTAACAGAATTTAGTAGAAAAAGCAGAGTATATTCTTGCAGTTCACTACTTGCATCATGAAATGCCAGATGGTAGGTTTCAAAGAGGGATTTTAGAGAAGTAGCAATTCAACAGATTTTGACATGGAGCTTTTCCCATGTGTGGGGGATGGCCTGGTAGAAAGGAAGGAGATGCCTGATGAAGAAGCAGACACAGAGCCATTGAGGTTGCTGTCACTGGCAAAGTGAAGGTGGAGGTTGACAGCTTGATAAACTAGTAGATGTGATAGGTAGAGGGAAGCTAAACACTGAAAGACTGTAAGCGCTTGAAATGTGACAATAGAGTTTGATGTGGGGAAAAGGAGTTACCATGTGTGAGAGAGAAAGGCAAGGGTGGTGCAGCTGGAGTGATGAGGGTGAGGATGTTGCTAGTGAGCATCATCTAGCATAACAACTAAACAAAGCTGATTTACAGCACTGTTGGCACAAAACCCTCACCAGTCTGAAGAAGCAACAAAAAGCAATAACAAACATCGATAGTCTAGGAGTGCAACAGAAGTTGTACTGGATCAGGACAAAGATCTGTGGTGCTCAGTAAGCTGGCTGCTGTTGGCTGCTGTCATAGATGCCCTGGGAGGAGCGTAAGAACAGTGTAAGCATAAAATGATGCTGCACCTTAAAATTATCTTCTGAACTTCCACTGCCTGCAGTTCAGGCAGGGGCTGTCCTGAGGTGAAAGTGGTTTCTGTGTGCTTAGTGACTCTCAAGAGATTTCTCTTCCATTAACTTTTCCCGTTTAAATATAAACTCCTCAAGAGATTAACTTTCTCTGTCTTTGGAAATTCAGATGGACCCTTTCCTGTACAGATACTAGTCCCAGCTGTTGCTGTGAGTACCCAGAGGGTGTGAGCCCTATTTAAAGAGATCGTGTTCAATTGTGGAGCTAAATGTCAGTGCGGTCACTTGTTTCATGCTGCCCATTCTTTTATGTGAATCATCAATACGAATATGCTTTATTAATGACTGTGGTTGCTCAGAAATGGGAATGTTTCATTTCATTCTTGTTCTTAGCATTCTCATAATACTAAGAGTTTGCAGTATGCAATACCCACCATTAACGTGTTCCCTACAAACAAAAAGCACTCCAGCGAAAGCACTGCGGTTTTGCAGACACAGATGGCATTACCAGACACAAATGTCTGTCTTGGCTCCTGCACGTCAAGTTCCGTGCTGGGAGTGAAGTTAGAGAACGCTCCATCTGCTGCGCTGCTTTGGTTACCAGGAGCACTACGCGCGCTGGAGACCGCCCTGGCTTTCACTTGGACTTGCACCATTACCTTTTTTAAAAAATTCTGGGTAATGAGGTTATTTTTCTTTAAGTAAATGACTACTCACCTGATAGGAGCCTGAGAGGACTGAATTAAGTGGGAAAATGTTCTATGTCAAAAATACGTAAAACTTTCCAAGTACTGCCTCTTAAGCAGTATGACAATATGAGAAATTAAGGGTTTGGCTAGCTGAGATTGTAGTGTGACAAACTTCAAACTGGTATAAGTTGGCATTGCCCCTGAAAAAACAGCCCCACGCCCAAATTGTCCCATCTTCATTGCTAGAACACGCTGTTGTGCAGCTGCAGAGTAAACTGGACTGGAGACTGGTCTGGCTGAAAACCAACTCGGAAATAAAGAAGAAAAATTGGTTACTTTTCAGGCCATCCAAACCACCACATGGCTGCATAAATGCTTGCGCCAACCAAAGGGCAGTGCGGGGGCGGGGGGGGAAGCAGCTCATCGACAAACCCCTTCTGCAGCTCACACAAGGTGCAGGGCCATGAGGCACCAGGTGAGCAGAGCGAGCAGCTCACTGCTGCCGAGGAAGCCTGCTCCTGCCTTGCCTCTTACACATCCCTGGGTGCAAGTACCTGGAAGGGCCTCACAGACGTGGGAACCTGACTGAGGGAGGGCAGAGTGCTGCATAACCAGCAGCCAGGGCAGGAGGAAAAGGCAGGGCTGTTGCAATCGGCTTTTAGAGGCACAAGCTTGTTGTATTGCCTCAGATGTCTGTGGTACTGCAAATCCTAAGGGTAGAAGTGTGACAAAAGGAAACTGAACTGCGCTCAGAACTGCTTTCTTTCATCACAGTGCACCATAACCATTTTCAGGTAGCTCAAAACAAGCTCAGATTTAGTTCTGTCTTTAAATTCAGCCAGGACTAAAGCAATCTGGATACAGCTGAGCCTGAACCAAACCAAAAAATGTACTAATTTGATTTCTCGTTTATCAAAACAGATAGCCCTGCTGAAATTATTCTCCTCTCTGTTTATTAGGTTTTCTGTTTGTAGCCTTGTAAGACAATTTGCAAAGCAGTGGCAGTGAAATAGCAAGTGTGCCAGGACATGATGGTTATAGAAATAGCAACAGGCACTTCTAGCAACTTGATAAAGTTTGTGCTATGGAACAAATGAAAATTAAGGCAGAAAGGTTGCTGTAGTGACTGAGGCTTTCAAAATTCTTCCTATTACTTAAAATATCTGAGCACTGCTGTAATAAATCCATATATCGCTGCTGTTCTTCAATTAAGGATGGGGTATCTTGTATGAAACATCTACCTGTTCACGAAAGGATGCTGCTATCATGTACTCAGTCAGCCCTATTTTCCCTCTCCTAGGCTGTTATTCAGCCATCCGTTCCTTTCTATTCATTCCTTTACGAAGTAGGGACGGATTTAAACAGATGCTAAAATGCTCTGCTGAGCTGTGGTTTAATTAGAAGCTGAGGGTGTGCCTCTGGAGACAGAGATTGCCCCTTGAATTGAGGGAGCTCGCAGGTCCCGCAACGCAACCTGGCGCTGTTTTATGCATGTGAGATACTCGTATGCACTTTATATGTCATTTGTGAATTGCTTTTGATACAAAACTGCTCTATAAATATAATTAAGTACAAGAAAATCAGGCCAATAAGCGCAAGTTCTCATTAAAACTTCCCAAGCTAGCAAAGTAAATGAAATTTAATGTCTCCAAGTCAGTGTGTTTGTCTCAAATCCTCCTTTGTGTAGAGCTTGGAGGACTTGCAGCATCATGCGTGTAACTGGAATAAGCACCGGCGTTTAACACAGTTTGTGGTGAGCCTGGAGCTGAAGAGCCATGTCACAAGGATGGAGAAACAAGTTGTGTTCTCACCAATACCAAAATGCTGTTCTGGGGGCAGACGGCCCCAGCTCGCTGTGAATTGGCAGCTTGGTTCACTTCCTCGCAGCGGCGGGGGCCTTCTCAGAAATTTAAGCTTCCAATTTAAAAAAAAAAAAACAAAAACAAAAAAACAAAAAACAAAGGCACCAAAACCAAGAGGCCTCTTCGTCCTTGAAGTTCAAAGGTAACCTTCCCAGCACGAGCTGAACATAGACCAGTGACGAGCTTTGCCAGCAGCCCAAGAGGGTAGCTGGGTGCAGTTCTGAGGATCCTCTACAGGCTGTTCCTGCCGAAATCCGAGGGCAGGGAAGTACATGACGCTTTCCCTGTGTGGTCCCCACGGGTGGCAGTGGCAGGCTGGGGTGTGAGCCCACCCGTGCAAACCGCAGCGTGGGGTCTGCACCGGGGCAAGGCTGGCACCAGGAAAGTGCTGTCACTTACCTTGGTCCTGCCGTGATCCGCAAGTGTAATTTGTGGTCCCTTCACAAAACCTCTGGCGCAAACCGAGGCGCATCGCAGAAAATAGGCTTTGCCTTATCTCAGGTGTTGTTTTTGTCTGACTGACTCAGACTGTAACCCCCTCAGGGCAGGAACCGGGTCTTTCATGTGCTTTTGAAGTGCCTGGTGCGCCCACCGTGTTTAATCATTAGTTACTATTCGATCGTGCTCGGTGGTGGTTTGCTTTTACTTCAGCCTGCAAGGGCTGAACTGTCTTTTACTGGAAGCGCTGGTTACCACAGCCGGGCTGCCCCGCGCCTGATGGGGGGGGAATGGGGCCCGGGGCCTTTGTGCCTGCGGGAAGGCTGCGGGGCGGGTGGTGGAGGCTGGTGGCCGGCTGGTCCCCTGGCCGGGGCTCCACAGGGCCCCTCGATGGGGGCCGGAGGCGGGAGCCGGGGCTCGTCCCTGAGGCGGGAGCCCTCCCTGAGGAGAAGCCGGGGCTCGTCCCTGAGGCGGGAGCCCTCCCTGAGGAGAAGCCGGGGCTCGTCCCTGCAGAGGAGAGGCCGGTCGCTCCCTGCGGGGGCCCGGGCGACAGACGGGCCGGGCGGGCTGGCCCCCCGTCTCCTGGGTGACAATGGTTTCTTTTGTCTTGCGGCGTAATTTGTGGCTTTCGGTTACAGGGCCCCAGTGTGGGAGCGTTGCTCGGTGCGGGTCAGGCCGTTAGCGTGAGGAGTCGCCCAAAGGTAGCCATTGTTTTCCTGCCGTCTCCCTTCCAGCTCCCGCTTCCAGATGCTGTGAGGCGAGGCCTGGGAGAAGGGGACCCCTGGATGCTGCCGGGGACCGCCGCAGCCTCCCTCCTCCGAGGCCTGGGAGCACCTCTCCGGCCTGGGGGAGAGGAGGGAGCGAGCGAGCGAGCCAAGGCGGAGAGCGGGGCCTGCTCCTTTTCCCCGCTTTGGCACTTGCAGTTGGCTCATGGGTTTGTGGTATTCGGTTTCAGGCTTAGGGATTTCAACCAGCCGGCGCTGCTCCTGGGAGGAAGGAAGAGTGAGCTATACTTTTCTCATTGGCCCGAACAAAAAACAGAAGCCTCTGCTGGGGTTTGGGAGTGGTTTATGGGCTGAGCTCAGTGGCAGGGGAGCCCTTGCAATGCCAGAGGGAATAGAGCCGTATGGTGCGCTGTACCTATTGCGAGAGAAAAGGAGCTAAGCTGAGGGTAATGCTGCCTCTGCGTGTGCTCGCGCGTCTCCCCCGAGTTCATGTGCATGTAACGCTGCGCCTCTGCGTTCCCCTGCCTCCGTGTGTGTGCCTGCGCGTGTGTGCGTTCGCATCCCGGCGTGTCCGTCGCTGTCTTTGTTTCTCTGTTTGCTTGCGGGTTTGTAGCTATGCGTGGCGAGTGCATTGTGGGTTTGCCTGGGAGTGTGGTATCTGCGCTGGCTTATGGAGCGGTGTCTCTGTGTTGTTTCTCTGTTCCCAGCTCTCTCTGTTTGCTTAGTGGTTTAGCTTCATTTGTATCATCTCCCTCTCTCTTTTTTTGGGATCTCTGTGTGTGTTCTTCCCTGTGAGTTTGCAGGTTACTCCATATTTCTTCACATCATTTCTCTAACAAATTTGCCCGGATTTTTGGGGGGAAAGTTCCCCTTTCCCCCACACCGCAAATCCTTCCTCCAAAATAACAATACATTAACTTGAACAATTTCAGGCTTGTGGAGACCATAAAACAAACTCTCCAGTGGGGAAGGGAAGCTCCCCCACAACAGATTACAAGCAGCTGCATGTTTTAAAACCCTAACTGAGGCTGTGCAGGGAGATAAAGTGGAGTATGCAGGGATTGGATGTGGTAGCAGTTGTGAAAAAAAAATTAAAGTTGGGGC
The DNA here is from genome assembly GCA_013397275.1 of Burhinus bistriatus. Classification (NCBI taxonomy): domain Eukaryota; kingdom Metazoa; phylum Chordata; class Aves; order Charadriiformes; family Burhinidae; genus Burhinus; species Burhinus bistriatus. The sequence goes on along the minus strand of VYXH01012174.1, from coordinate 10,203 downwards.
ATCTTTTGTGTCACCTGCATTTTCAGGGTGTAACTCCAGTCGGATTGTCTCCCCATGCCCTACTTGGCATTATGTTCCTGTAACCCACTTTACCTGCTCTGGCCCAGAGCGCTGAAGGCAGAGAGCTGCTACCAGAGCAGGCAGTAGGATGTAGTTTCTAGATTTCTTTCAACATGGATGCTGTGTTATGGCTTTATTTTTTTTTTTCCTCTCATTCTCTTTTGTTTTTCTTTTTTTCTTTTTTTTTTAAATAATGGAAAAACCTGAAAAGTTGAGTCGTTCCCCAAATTAGCAGCTGTTAGTGATGAGAAGCCGCTTGCTGAGGTTGGAGCGAAGCAGTGTATAAGATTAGCTGTGGCATGGAGCTGTGCTGGGACCATGTGACTGCGGTGTACATTGGAAGAGGAAGCTGTAGAGGTCAATGCAAAGGCATTGTGCCAGACTCTGGTAACAAGGGAGATTGCTGTATGGCGGAAGATCGCTTTTTCAGGCTCCTGAGCCTTTTGGTAGCTGTTGGGGTTGGACAAAAGCAACCCTGTGTGATTAACAGTAGAAATTAAATGGCATGCCTCATTTGTGGATGGAAAGAAAAACTGTTTTTTTTTTCCAAATGCTTTGTGGGTTTTTATTAATCACCATATGTGGCTCTTTCACTAAAACCACCTTTATTGGAATGGAAATTGTTGTATTTAGAGGAGTTTCAAGAAAACAGAGGGAAAACGGGGAAAAACAAGGGGAAAAAAAAGAGTTGCATGTTCATGGTTATATCCGCCTTGGTGTTTTCTCACAAAACTAAATTTTAAGCACTTTGATTTGACAGAGAACTCAATCCTGTTATTTCCTCTCTGAACACAAACAGATCGACAGCCTCAAGTTTAGATTATTGACTACTGAGGAATGAATAAAACCAGCTAATCCTTAGGCCATATATGCCCTTTCAGAATATCTTAATATGAATGGGTAATCATAGGTAGGTAGCACTGCCTCTAGAAAATTTTTGTTAGTGTGATGTATTTTACATCTGACCTTTTGGAAACTGAAAATAATTGATTCCATAAGGATCTGAGTTTTTTACTTTAGAACAACATGAACCTCTAATACTCAACACTGCCCACAAACAGAATTTCCATGTTGTTTTTTTGTTTTGTGAGCAATTAGTCAATCTGTGACTTTTTGCAGTTTGGCTGGAAGAAAGGCAACTTCCTTTTTGGGCTTCTTTTATTGTTTTTAAATTCTATCTGACTTGTAATCAACAACATCTTGGTAGAGAAAACATAAAAGAAGAAATTAAAAAAAAAAGTATTTGGGAGGGAAGGACTCATATTTTGAAATGGAGCATATTGAGAGTCTAGACAGCTTCTTGGCTAGCTGTGATTTTTGAAGCATCTGAAATACCCCAGGGGCAGAAAAAGCTCTCTTCCTGCTTCTGAAGGATTAAAAAAAAATAAATTCCAGAGTGGGCAAGAGGAGAGATGTGTAATTGCGCAAGGAGAGGTTTTAATTGTGAGTTGAAGGCGCAGGACCTTTTTTGAAGCCCACAAATTGACTGTCTTCATGACAGCATTGCGTATCATTCTGTCAACTCGGGCTCGGGATGTGGTTGCTAGGCAGCGGGCTCTTATGTACCTATAGTCTCTCTGATTTGCCAGCCTTCTGCAGACACATGGTAAGGTCCTTTCCAGCCTATCATCTAGAGGGACTTTTGCACGCCGTCTGCATACTGCTGAGATTCTCTCTACCTGAATGTGATGAGAAAAAGACACAGTTAAATGAAACCTTTTTTCTTTTTTTTTACAAATCCCGTTCTGGTACTGTTTCCATAACCCC
>VYXH01012172.1:28775-53837 GCA_013397275.1 Burhinus bistriatus | reverse complement strand
TGTCTTACCTCTTTCCTCCCCTCTGGCTATGAAATCTTTGGGGGATTTAGTCTCAGCAAGGTAAATAATCCCTTAATGATCTTCATGCTCATTTATTTCATGGCCACAGTTGAGGCTGATAACGAGGTTTGTTGTCATTGGACTGATTTTCTTTATACGGACAATTTCTGTAGAAAGCTGTCTCAAATAGATTGCTTCAATCGAACTGCCAAAGAGCCTTCAAAGGGTAACAAGTTAGAGGCACTGTTAAACTAGGTTAAAAATCAGTGATCTACAGCTGAAAGCTTAAAAACTAGAGCTCGTTAATCCTCAAAGCTTAAAATGCTTTCTAAGCTTCCATGAACTGTACTTTTAGTTACTTTTTAATATTTATTTTTGCTCTTAGAGCTTATAATTTTAATTGAATCAGGCCATTTTATGTTTCAGTTCTGGATATCATAAGAAGATGGATTGTATCCAGGCATAAATTATTGGGAATTAAATACAAGAATTACTTTAAAAATCTCCCCTTATGTCTATACATGTCTTACTGTGACTGAGCTTGTGTTACAGAATCTTCGTAAGCCAGAAGGAAATTTTAATTTCAAATTCTGTATAATTTCATTAACAAATATGGAATTACAAATCAAGTATAATTTGTTGTTGAAGAATAACAAACAATTAAATCTTGTGTGTGCATCTATACCTTTGATTTGTCTCTGCGCTCAGAATTAGTAAGAAAAAAAAGTAATTGTGCATTATTTCTTACTCATTTTGTAACATTACTTGTGTTTTCTGTACAGTAACTACAATAAAGTTTTTGCCTTCCAGACAAGTTCAGAGAAGAAAATGAAAGAATATTCCTCAACCATAAAAATATTATAAACCTTTTGCTGAAGTATGACAATGTTAGGAAATAGACTTGGGATCCTTATGATGTCACCAAGAATATCACTTTTTCATTGTGAGTGGATTTATTATCCATGAAAGATACCAGTCTGACGATACTGAAGATGAAATTACTTTATTCACTGACATATATACTTCAACACTGACCTGCAAAAGCTTTCTCAAGGGGAGGGAAATAGTCAGATATTCACTTTTGGCTAGACGCTATCATCTTTGATGAATGATATCTTACTGTAGAAGGACTCCATTGGGACTAAATACAGTAAAAAGCTGCTGCTAATGTAGGAGTAGAAGAACCTTCCCTTTAACTGTGTCGGATAGATGAAGTCATGAAGTCACAAAATGTGGACTTTGCACACCCCATGAGTTTTGAGGAAAATCTGTATCATGACAGTGTGACGGAGAGAGAGAGACTTCACCGTAAGGTTCAAACTAACAATTTATTTGAACTTCACTCACAAGTCCAATATACCACTATTGCAGGTTTTATGGATACGTTGGAGGAATGCACTATTGAAACTTAAAAAGCAATTCACAGGATACACTATTACAACCTACAAGTGGTTCCCGGAATGTGCTAACACAAACCACAAGAGTGCTAGATATTAATACGTTAAAACAGTGCACTAATCACAATCTTAAAGCATGCCAAATACTAGATGTATGTTTCTTTATCACTTACATTCTCTCTCAGATAAGGCTTCTTAATCACAGAATCACAGAATCACAGAATGGTAGGGGTTGGAAGGGACTTTTGGAGATCATCTAGTCCAACCCCCCCTGCCAAAACAGCTTCACCTAGAGCAGGTTGCACAGGAGTGCATCCAGGCAGGTTTTTAATATCTCCAGAGAAGGAGACTCCACAACCTCTCTGGGCAGCCTGTTCCAGTGCTTTGATACCCTCACCATAAAGAAGTTTTTCCTCATGTAGAGACAGAATTTCCTGTGTTCCAGTTTGTGCCCATTGCCCCTTATCCTGTCGCTGGACACCACTGAAAAGAGTCTGGCCCCATCCTCTTGACACCCACCCTTTAAATATTTAGAAGCATTGATGCGCTCCCCTCTCAGTCTTCTCTTCTCCAGGCTAAACAGACCCAGGTCCCTCAGCCTTTCCTCATAAGAGAAGTGCTCCAGTCCCTTGATCATCTTTGTAGCCCTCTGCTGGACTCTCTCTGGTAGTTCCCTGTCTGTCTTGAACTGGGAAGCCCAGAACTGGACACAGTACTCCAGATGCGGCCTCACCAGGGCAGAGTTGAGCGGGAGGATGACTTCCCTCGACCTGCTGGCCATGCACTTTTTAATGCACCCCAGGAGACAATTTACCTTGTTGGACGCAAGGGCACAGTCCCTGGGAAGTTACCTTGTACGGCATCCTGGACAAGGAGAGAAAACTCTCCTACAGTCCAGCTGTATCGTTGGAAAAGACTCCACCAGTTGTCTACCCAAACCTTACAGTTTTTATTTCTTGATTTGAGAGGTGGGCAGGATTATGCCTGGGTGGATTATACTATCTGGAATGTTTATCTTTGGTGGTGTGATGACCCCTTATTTTGTGATGTCTAGTACACAAAGTTACTGAATAATGGTGGAATGGGACTCAGGGCATTTTGTTTCTTAAGGGATTATTCAAGGCTTCATTTGGGTTTCGGTTCCTAGTACGATGCAGTGTTCAGGCAACCCAGGGCTAAACTGTTTCCACAGCTCTGCCCCCCCAGTCATCTCTGCATAGATAAAGATCTGTCAAGGAGATAGACTAAGCTGAGTCAAATTACAACTCCCTGTTTAGCCTTTGTGCTCCGAAACCTATTTAGCTTGGTGATTCCATGTAGACAGTCATTTATTCTGGTTGACATAGTCAAGAGAAGTCTCTTCACTCCATGCAAGGTCAGTTTTTGGGGGTTAGATCTGGTTCAGATTACAGAGTGAGATTCTTTCAGCAATCTTGACAGCTCTGGTAATAGACTGGAGAAGCTACAGGGAGCTAAATTCTGTATGTCCCAGCTGCCGCTGTAATCCCAAACTGTATTTATTTAGACAGTTGTTGTTGCATCAGTCCTTCTCAACTGTACCTGCAGTCAGACTAACTGGCAGTAAAATGCTTGTCTATTTTACATTAATTCTACTAAAGCCAGTGACTGGATAAGGGAAGACATTATCAGTTCACCTTCCTAAAGACTTTATCTTTCCATAGCTCATTTTCAGAAAAGTTGGTTTCATCCTCTTTTTAGGTAGAACACCATCCACATGGCTGATGGGAAAATTAGTGCTGAATGAGGTGTAACTTTTATGAATGTTAGGAAGAATCTAAGAAAACAGTCAGATTGGGGAATTTTGTTTTGAAATAGTAGTCTTAAACAGGATGACAAAATGAGGTCAATTTGTATCAGGCTGAAATACACTCATTTTTCTGGAAAAAATACTCTGCTTTTGAAATTATTCTGTCTTTTATTCAAGCTAAGAAAACTAAATTTCAAAGCAAAAATGCAGTGATAAGAAAGCTGGAAAGGGACTTTTAACAAGGGCATGTAGTGATAGGAATGGCTTCAGACTGGAAGAAGGGAGATTTATATTAGATCTCAGGAAGAAATTTTTCATTATGAGGGTGGTGAGGCACTGAAACAAGTTTCCCAGCGAAGCTGTGGATGCCCCATCCCTGGAAGTGTTCAAGGCCAGGCTGGATGGGGCTTTGAGCAACCAGGTCTAGTGGGAGGTGTCCCTGCCCATGGCAGGGAGGTTGGAACTAGATGATCTTTAAGGTCCCTTCCAACCTAAACCATTCTATGATTCTGTGATTTTATGTCTAGTATTTCAAATAATAAAATTTTACCTTTACATAAATATTGAAGGTTGCAGGATGACATCCATGCAAGAAGCAAGGAGACAGATGATTTGAACTTCTTGTCAATGAACTGCAAGGGAAATTAAATCCATCTCTTGATTTTAGACCACTGTGTAAATTTGCATGTATTTCGCTCTTCTCTCAATAAATGTATCTGTTTTAACACTTACCTATGTTCTAGACCCATATGATAGTAAATAGTTGTGGTCAGCTCAAAGGTCAGATGCACACAAATCCCAGTTTTGGCAATTTTTTTGCTAAGACCAGGAAAGAGATCCTTTTTGACTCTCAGATGGGAGACAAAGATTCTTCACAATGTTCTGTACAAATGGTCCTGGAGGTGAAGTTTTGCCAAAGCCTCTCTATAAAAGTCAAATATCTCAGTACATCTCTGTGTATGCTAATCTATTTATCTCCTGAGTATTAGAGGATTTCACCAAACAAGGGGAAGAGTATAGTTGACTTTCACCTCTTATCTATCTACCTCTTTGTAAAATCACTGTTTCCTGAATTATCTAGCTAAAAGCAAGAAAAAACTCCATATCTAAGTCTCATGGTTTTTGACAAAAAGTTTTGCTTTTCTTGTGAGTGCCAGCATAGATTTTCAATAATTCTTCACAACTGAAAAAAATCTGAAAGTACCTTTTTTTCTGCATTTCAGTATATTTCTCTCATAGCACACATACTTTCATGTGCTTTGCCTGACTATGTCTTCAACATAAGCATGTTAAATCCCTTATTGACACATGCAAATTAATAGTAGCATTCTGGGCATGGTCATGTCTGTGAACACACAGACCAGTTTTATTATTTCCTTCTTGATAAACAACACGTCTTGTTTATATGGAGTAGCATAAGGCCAGAGATGGCTCAAACCATCATACAAGGACAAGCAAAAGTGAATTTTGCATCCGAAGAGGAGCAGCTTGCCTGAGGATCAATGATGATCAACGACCTAGGTGATCCCTTCCAACTCTAAAAATTCCGTGATTCACTGACTCCGTGATGTGGAAGCTGCATCGGACAGTATCAAAAACTGCACAGCAGCAATGAGCAATGCAGCTGGAGAGAGAGGAGACAGAGTGACTGACACATAGCTGTACATGATGCTCGATTACACTTGTTTAATGCATGGTTTTGTGATAAACTCACTATAGGTCAGGAGCATTCTGCCTTTAGGGCCTGAAGATGAAAACTGTGTTCTGAGGCCCTGAAGCCACAGGGTTTACAGCTGGTTTTGGTGTCTGCTTCATTCTGTTCCCAGCTGCCTACAGGTGCTTCTGAGTAGGATAAGGCCAAACCTTATGTGATGATGCAAGAATGAGAAGAGTAAGGACTTCATCCAAAAGTCCAGTAAGATCCAACTAAATCACAATATAAGCAACTGGTCAAGTATGGCTCACTGACCTTCTATAATGACTCTCTCCAGCTATCTCCCTCTTGTCACCATACACCCACCACAACAGACCCAGCTGGCCTCTGGCATCTACAATGTATGTGCACCTTTAATGGTCTGCACTGTGTAATAATGACATTGTTCCTGCATGCACTTCACACTATAGATAAGTGAAATACAAGAAATCGAAACAGTCTTACTTTTCTATACTGTGGGCCATCTTACCCTCTTTTCTTGGCATGTTTGTCTAATACCAACTCTTTACTATTGTAATAACATGGTTATATTCATTTGATTTCAACTGGCAATTGTATTTTCTTATTAATAGTCAACAATCTTGACTCGTGCTACTTTTCGTCTCAGCTTTCCTGCGATAATGATGTAGGGATGATGCATTCTTACAAGACTACAGGATAAACTTTTAAGTGTGTAAAGCTAGAAAACACTCTGTATATACCTTGAACTGTTGATAATTTGCTTGATTTTTTTTTCTTTTACACTTAATGAAAAATTCACCAAATAACATTGCTGTTTCAGATTTGTCTTGTCCTGTGTGGTTTTGTTATGTTTTCAGGTATCACTGTGACTGTTTACAAGTTTCGCATTGGACTATAATTTTTTAATGAAGTTAAAGGGACATTTTTATTCTGCTTGCAACAGCCTGACTAGACATTAGTTTGTAATTTTGTCTCTAAAATATCACTGTTCAAAGCAGAGTACCACGTTAAGGAAACATGTTGATAACAATCTAGAAGTCCTTAAGTTGATGTTTGTGACTCTTGAGGCAGGTAGCAGTTTTGACTATTATGTGGATACGTACAACGACTACCAGAAACTTTGTTAACTTAAAAGTTGTTTTGATGCTGCTGATTTTTTGTCTCTACTGAATCTCGTGCAGAGCTATAAGGATTAACCCATGGACATGTGGCTGTCTTTCACACTTCAGTTTGGTTTCACCACATCCTTTTTCAGTGCTAAAGGAGTTTTAAGGATTCAGGCAGTTTATTTTGCTGTTGGAAATTTCAGAGAAAGTCGGAAGTTTCCTTATGATTTGCATATAAGAATTTCTTCTATAAAATAATTTCAACGTAAAAGATGTTTCTTTCTAAACTCAGGCAAACTGTGATTGTATATGCAGAAGCATGAGGATTTTGCATGTCTAATTCACCTTATGCTTTCACATGTACATAATCTTCTGTGTAACATACCAATTAACTGGAAACAGTAAAATGAGGTAGCAATGAATTCCAAAGGCTAATTAGAACATAATCATTTTAATCAGTTGCCTTTGAATATCTTTTGCCTAGCTGTCATATGATGAGATAAATAGGAGCAGTTGTATGACCGTCAGTATATCATTATCTAATATATGTACAGGTAACACATTGCCTATTATTACTTGTTTCCAAAAACTAAGATGTGCACGTATATAAATATTATTGTGTAAAAATCTTTCTGTCCTGCTGATGTCTATCTAATTTCTTTCCCTGGATTATTTCTCTTTTCTCTATATTTTGAAGATGGAATGATCGGAAATATAAGTAACATTTTACGTGAGGAAAAAAACTTGCAATTTTTCTTCTTGTTGAATTAAATGTTATACAGGTTTGGGTAATTTAATATGCAATTTATACATCATGAACCATCCTACTTACCTTCTAATGAAATGAAGAAATGTCCAGTCAATGGGACCAGATACACAAATAAGAGGAATAAGGTCTGTCTTAGTGCAACAAAAGTTTTTAATCACCTTACATATGTAGAGACTGCCCTCAACAGGAGATAATCACTAGGAAATTCAATTTTAGTATGTAATATTCTAGCTCTCAGGGAAGGTTAGACATGAAAATTTCAGTTAATGAAACTGTCTGTTTCTTAGGTGATTTTTTTTTAAGTATATCTAGATGTTAATTAGCAAAATACCAACTGTTTTTCAGATTATGTTTTTGCTTCATCATCCTTTAGTAACGTTAAACTTTACAGGACATAAGAGATAAATTTACACATTGAAAAGACAGCCATAAAATGACTTTTAAAACTGTACATCTTTCACATTAACACAGAAAATGAAGGTAATTGTGTTTGTTTTCCCTCATATCAACACAATGTTATAGAAATAATGCTTGGAAAAGCCAACAAGAGGTCATGGGCAATGATTTTATTGTTTTGTCCATTCCTTTCTTCAGTGCCATCCTTCAGAGGATTTGCTGGAAAGAAATGTTATGATAAACTCAACTTCCCGAGCAAATTTGTTCAAGGTATTTATTACTACTTCCCTTTGGTAAAGTTTATATTTTTTCACGTCTTTGTTCTCCAGTATGTTGTATTTTATGCAAGCTGTCAGCCATTTACGTTTTTCTCTTTCTATAGGGTCCAGCAAAATTATGTTTTTACTGTTGTTGGCAGATAGGAAAGAAATAAAGACAGACGTACAATTTTATGAAATAATCTGTAATGCACTAGTGCTGAAGAGCCCAAAACACTGACTGGTTCCCTACTGTGCAAGATGCTGCACAAACACACAACAAAAACAAGTTTGTCCCAGAAATATAACTGTCAGATCTGTGTGCTTTGAAGGAAATAAGTAGTATAATTCTAAGGGAAAGGGTAGGTAAGTGAGTTGAAGTATTACTCCTATGTTAAGTCCTTGTTTTCTCATGTTGCAAGGCACTTGAGGTTGGCTGTCCAGCAAAAAATGTGGTATTCAAAGGAAATATTTTGGGATTTCTTGATTTCCAAGAAATAACACAGTTACTTCAGCCTTGCCAAGTACTCCAAGAAAATGCACGTGTTCTGCCTGGGTGCACTGCAGTTCCTGCTCAGCACACCTGATATGATCAGAGCCTATAGCAATCTCACTGTCTTTTCACACTATCTTGTTATGTTTGATCTTAATACAACATCACGAATAAAATTTGTGATAAAGGTTATCCTTCTGAACACAAGTTACATAAGGAAAATATTATTTTTTTTGCTGCCTAAAGTTAAGGCAGTGCAACAAATAATACCAGCCTGAAGCAGAGTAATGTGTTTCTCTTCACTGAAGAGCTAGAGCAGGGATGCAGGCTTCCCTCAGCTGTAATTAAAAAACACATCTTCTCTGTCCAAAAAACCTGAGCTCTCCTTGGACTATCTCCCAGATTGATCCTGTTATCAAAGTGACCAAGAGGGCTATTAAACACAAAATACATGCATTCTTCCAGAAATTATTAGTAAAAGCTGGGAGACCCTATTCCTTGCTGAGAGACTAAACGAGGCTAACTTCACACTCTATCATTTTTCCTTCTTTTCTTCCATTAAACTTGTATTCTTTGCTTCACAGTGGGGAGTGGTACAGATGGAGTAGGTTTTCTTCCCTACCTAAACCTATGACACAGTGATTATCTCAGCCTTTTTTAAAGTTTTGGGTCAGAACCTACGCAGGCTAAAGAGAAACCTGAAACTGGGTTATCTAACATCCAAGCCACTGTATAGAAGTCAATTAGCACTAATAAGTTGGTTTAAGTCACCATAATTGCTTAACTGCTTCCTAAAGCAAAATTATCTGTGTGTTAGGTATACTTAAACAGTACCTTCAAGTGACTTGGGAACTGTATAGAATATGGATCATCAAAAAACACAGGCTCCAGTCATGTTCTGGATATGTTCTTAAACCAAGCGGTTGATGTCTTTACTTGGAAAATTGCTGTTCAAATAAGAACACTCCACAGAAGATGAAGACATCAGCTAATCAGAGTTATTTTGCTATTTTGGATTTAGGTATACCAAGACTGTTCTTTTTGTAGTTGTTAGAGTGCTTCAAAAATGAACTGGAAGTGATTTTTGTGGCATTATTCAAAGCAAAGTGTACAGTCTGACCTCAGGGTTCAAGCCTTGCAGTCTTTTGCACAGCATCACTTCACACTTTGGGGTGGTCAGTATGCAGTACAGCACTCCAAGTTTTTTCTATTATATGTTTCATTGTCTTTCAAAAATACAAGGGAACATAGGGACTATTTAGAAAGGTATGTTTTTCTAGAGCTTTAAATAGCTGAGAAAAGGGGCAGAAGAGCAAAAGTAATTAAGTTATTCCAGTGACAGCTAAATTAGCTATTCATGTATTTCATGTTAGCAGAAATCTAAGGGAGAAACTGAAATCTTAAAGATATCTTTGGAGAAAGAGCATAGAGGGATCAAGCACAAACTCTTAAAAAGCCTTGATTCTCCTTCAATGCAAATATATTAATAATGAGAACAAAGGAGAGCAAATTGAAATGGCTTTTCCAGGTTGACCACATGATATCAGCTTCATAGTTCTCTGATGTTTCCACATTTCCCAGCAATGTGGGTTGAAGGAGGGTTCTTATTTCCTTCGCCATTTCTGCCGAGGAGAGCTGGTTTGCCTTTCTTCTCTCTCAACTGAGTAGTAGTGGTAGTGTGAATTTCTTTTTTATTCCCCTCCTTAAGTTTGAATTCTAGCCAAGGAGACAGAGAGGAAATCGGAGGCACTTTGCTCAGTATCCTACCCTCTTGCACCTTTTCTTCTGTCAGCCTAACTACCTGAAGATATATATGCATTTCTGAAAGGAAAATGATCTAATCCCACAGTGCACCATGAAGACAGCTGGCAGGCAAATAAATGACTGACAGATTTCTAATGTTCTTTTACATCGTAGATTCTTTGCCATACAATCTTAAAGCTCTGGAAATGGACCACTGTCAACTACTGCTTCATTTCAGAACTCCTTTGTTGAAATTTGTGATGTTTAATCAGATGAAGTGATACGTTATGCTGAGCAAACACTGATGAGTTATCCACTAGTAATCTGTTTTCTCCAACAGAGGGGTGTTTAAAGAGCTCTCCTATGGCACTGTGTTCATGAAATACCTTGGGTTCGAATCAACACAGCTGAAATAAGAGAGAAAAAAAGAGGGGTTTCTCATGAGAAGAACTCCAACACAGCAATATTCTTCTGTATTATTCACTGGAGTTTTGGGAGGGTTGTATTATGTTTCTTTTTATGTATTTTGTGCACAGTGTTTGAAATATTTTACAGGTGCAGAAGAACTGAAAAAGTCTAGTCTATGTTTTTTTTGCAAATGGCTTTTTTACCTGGGCCAATAAGATACTCTAAACTGAAAAGCAACACCTGATTCTTACTGGATACTATTTTTTATAGATTTAGACTTTTAAATCAGAACAGTCCGTTTTTAACATATGATTTGATAGCACAGTTCACAGAATTTCATGCAGTTAGGCATAGCAGGTACCTTTTCACAGTTAAATAATTGTATGACTTGGTAGTAAAAATTTACACCAGTGTAATCTGATTTAAATCTCTAATCAAAGGTGAAAAACTGTTGAGAACTACCCTGCAATCTCTTGGTTCCTGTTCATGGAAAAAGACTAAGAATAAAAGGCTTTAAGGATAACAGAAAGTCCCGATGTATAACTTTATAATGTCCGTACTGAAACACACTACTTGCTGGATTTTTCTGAGCTATCCATCCTGCTTCAGATCAGTGTCCAGTTCTTTTTTGGCTATTTCCTTTACCTTTTTGATATCAGCAAACTTTCTCAACTATGTTTTTTTCTCCTGTACATCATTGTTAAAAATAATACTAAGCATATTTAGAAAACATTTCCGTTTTTCTCCCCAACATTTCTGAAAAAACTTTCATAGCACAACTTCCATAGTATCGCCACTATGGTTTGCATCTGCAGGCAAATAATGATTAATAACAACCATAAACTTTGGCTGCTTATCTCTCACTTCTCCCTCATTCTCTTTACATACTCTTTTTTTGTTGTCTTTAATAGAAATGTTACTGATTAATTGTTTGTCTCCTTTCCCATGCTTATCTGTTTTGCACTCTATTCTGTCTAACAAGTAAATAAAGCAGTAACTATTATCTGGTGTCTTACAGACCCTCAGTAGTCCACAGGCCACAAGTTACAAGAGACTGTACTAAAGTACTTAAGAAATATGTCAATCAATTTCCAACCCATTAGCAATTATCTTTAAGAACTCTCGTAGGACCAGACAAGATGGACCTGTATATGGCTACTTGCAAAGGAAACCTTTGTGAACAGAACACTATACATATTAATTTGGAAGCCCAGAAATATACCAGGGAAAGTACTGAATAATTGTAAACACTTAAGTGACAAGGTGATAATAGAATAAACATATTACCAGACATTTGTATCAAAACATATTGTCACACCTACTCACCCTTTATGAGGTGGTCACTGACATAGAAAATCAGGAATTTAGAATCTTCTTAAAACCTCTGATAAGCATTGTTACACCTTGTATGACTTCAATAGGAAACTGTAGTAAAGGTAATCATATTACAACAGAGTGGTTATAGACCAAATGAAAAAAAAAATAAATTAAAAACTTATAGTAATTATTTACAAATTTTGAAGGAGGAATCAAGTGTTCTAAGTCCTATATCATTCAATATTTCATTAATAATTAATTTTCATTGTAAGTGGAATCTTGGAATAAATCAATGAATATGGGAATGGGAGAGGCAGTGCTAGTCTCTCGTCTTGGAAGGGATCAATAAGCAGCACTGAGAGACATTAGAGATGATTTCTTATTTCTGTTTCCACTTGCAGCAGACTTCAGGAAGCACAGTGTCAAGTTTTAAGCATGACACGTTACAAAACATACAGAAGATTAGAGACCAAGAGAGAACAGCAAATAAAAACATGAGCTTTAGAAAAATAAGAGAAAGAAAAAACTGGTGTTGTTGATGGAAAAGTTTTGCTCAGAGAGGAAGGACGTACTGAGAATTTACCATTTATGGACATTAACCACTTATGGACTTAAACTTTCCATTTATGGACTTGTGAAGGTTTCTTGTTCTACGTGTCTCTTGAAAACAGAATGAGAAATAATGATCTTAACTTTTAGCAAATGAGATCTTTTTTTGGAGGGACTTTCAGTCTAAGAGTACAGTTGAGCACTAACTGATAGAGGCTGTAAAATTCTCATCATTAAAATGAACACAAATTAGACAGACATCTGATTAGGACAATCTAGATGTACTGTGTACTGTCACATGGTGGGAGAAGGGACCACAGGACTTCTGTAAGTCATTTTGTCAACCTGTGATTTATGTGTTTCACCCATCCAAAAGAAAATTTATTAAGGATTTTTGTTAACTCCCTCCGAATATTTAAGATGATTAGTTAAAATGGGTGTTGTCTGCTTGTCCCATAGAATCGTAGAATCATGGAATCATAGAATGGTTTAGGTTGGAAAGGACCTTAAAGGCCATCTAGTTCCGACTCCCTTGACATGGGCAAGGACACCTCCCACTAGACCAGATTGCTCAAAGCCCCGTACAACCTGGCCTTGAACACTTCCAGGGATGGGGCATCCACAGCTTCCCTGGGCAACCTCTTCCAGTGCCTCATCACCCTCAGAGTGAAATATTTCTTCCTAATATCTATTCTAAATCTACCCTCTTCCAGTTTGAAGCCATTACCCCTTGCCCAATCACTACATGCCCTTGTCCCTCTCCAGCTTTCTTGTAGGCCCCTTTCAGATACTAGAAGGCTGCTATAAGTTCTNTTACTGAGGGTGCACTCGGTCCTCACATCCATATTGCCGACAAAGATGTTAAACAGTACTGGTCCCAGTACCGACCCCTAAGGAACACCACTTGTCACCGCATGCCACTTGGACGCCGACCTGTTAACTGCAGCTCTTTGAGTGCGACCATCAGGCCAATTCCTTATCCACCAAGTGGTCCATCTATCAAATCCATGTCTCTCCAATTTAGAGATCAGGATATCATGCAGGTCAGTGTCAAATGCCTTGCACAAGTTCAGGTAGATGACTTGTATTTAATTAGGAGAAAACCATTTACCTTGTCTGTCAGATTGTGAGTAGGGGATGTTAGAAAACTCTGCCTTTTACAAACTATATTTAATTCTATCATGTTGCTGAGATGTTACCATAACTCATAACTTTCCAATGGAATAATATTTATAAGAATGACTAAATTTTATTGTGGAGTTGAACTGGTGTCTACTGCAAATATATTTTCCCTCAGCAAGTGTGTAAGATACTATATTAACCTGTAGTACTTTGACCACCTCTTCTGAAACAAAAGTTACCATTATTACTGCTCAATGAGTAAATATCAGCAAGGTTTCTTAGCGTGGATAATGTTTTTCTGAAACAAATTTACATCATCAATTTCTTTCAGAAATTTTTCAACCATTCAGCACACTGGAATTTGTTTGCGTCCAGTTTTGTAAAGCACAAAAGCTGCTAGGTCATCTGGCTTTACAGCTGCATGCCATGTCTGGAAATTAAATGAGTAATTAGACAAAATTAAATCAAATTCATTTAAAGATTAGACATGCAGTCTGTTTATTTTACCTGATTATGATATAACAGTCTGATATATTGGCTGCAAATATAGTCAAACTTCTTATACTTACCTAATTAAGACTGCAGTTTTCCACTTGCATTTCACAAAGATTTATTATGTGTTTTCCAAAATGGTCATTTTTTTTATTATGCATTAAAGTTGTAAGTCTATTATCTAATATATGCATTTTTCTCTGATTTCTTTAATGTGTCTTGCTTTGTCTTCTCTTTCTGGCAGTTTTTCAGCTCTTCTGGGCAAGAGCTTATACTTTATATTTTATAGAATGCATTATAGACAGTTAGGTTATGATACATCACATTCCAGTGATCCTGCTCCAATAGAAGCAACCTCTGAAGTATGTCTCATTGACATTACAATGATCTCTGAGTAAGTACACTATTTGCAAATAAAGTACAATACTTGCTCCTTGGATGCCATTGACTGTTTTCACTACTTCTTCAGTTACTACAACAGAAGTTCAGATATTTAGTTCACAAGTAGAAACTTGCCTATGAAAATAAATCTTTAGGTGTCTTCATTGCAAACAACATTCTACTACTGGAGTCAATGAAAGGCAACAGAGGAATTAGTGTCATACTGAATCTTTCTTAGAATAACTAAAATAAACTTCTTTGAGTAAAACAGTTGTTTTTAAAAATGATTGCTTTGTTATTGATTAGAAAATACATATCTTAAATTACTTTGCTTAAAAAATCATGTTTAAGTGTTCAAGATTTTTTCTATAAAACATAGAAGCGTGTGTAAAAACTTAATTTCAGTTCTACTGGCAAGCATGAAAAATTCTGCTACGTCCACTCAAATACAGGGTCCTTATATCTCAAAGACTATTATCTCGAAGATGTGTTTTTCATTGTGTCAGATACATCTTTAGTAGTTATCTCCTGTCTCCTGTTCCCTTGCATAACAATTTAGGATGGGGCTCTCCTTTCCCATCTGCAAATCAGGAGCAGTTTCATTACTATTTCCCACACTCAGTCATAATCTGTCTATGCAATACTAATTTTATATCACCTTTGCTATACCTTCTACTCTTAAAGTCATATTCAAACAGAAAAAAATGTTTTATTGTATAGCTGGAAGAACCTCAGCACCTGAACCTCCGGTGGCTTAGTTATGTATAAACAGAATAAAAGCTGGCCTAGCACTCTCTCAAAGCTTATAATTTAAACCATTGAAAGGGACAGGGAATTGTGGTAACATAAGATATATAATCAGAGTAAATATGTTTGCCAAGGACATAAAAACTAGTAATAAATCCTTTTTTCCAGGGAGCTGGAAGTCCACAAAGAAGAGTGTAAGGTCAAATACTGCGCAAATAATAAAATAAGCACTCAGGTAAGATAACCAATAGAAAATGATTTAGCTTTTCATTAGCGTTCACAGTTTGCAAACAGAAGCTTACAAAGACTCTAATTTGAACCTTTCTCTATAGCGGTTGTGTTTCAAATTGAACTGCAGGCAGAACTTACCAGAAAAAAAATGAACAGTATCAAGTTGCTGCTGATATTCACTTAGGATTTAAAAAAATTAAAAAAAATAAATTCTGTTTAAAACCCTGTTGGTATTATTGGACTGAACGATAGCAAAGGTGATACCAGTTTTACCAATGCTGTCTATGAGGAATCCTAAGGGTTATGAACAAATAAGTTTTATGTCTGTAGCTAGCCTATTGGTAAAAAAAGTGTAAGAAAAGGTAGGATTAGTGGATAAATGTGAAATTCAAGGAAACATTCTTCCCCTTCTGTGAAAAGGGATATCATATTTGACAAACTCATTAGTTTCTTTGTAGGAGTCAGTACACAGACAAGAGACGTGGTTTACTCAGGTTTCCAAAAGATGTTTGGCAAGGTTCCTCACCAGATGTTCTTCAAGAAAGTAAACTACTGTGGAATAAAAGAGAAGGCCATTGCATGGAAACACGGCTCTTCAAAAGGAGAGAAACAGAAGTAGGAAATAATGGTCTATTTTCCCAGTGGAGGGTGGTTACTACTGGAGAAAGATCCCACAGGGATCTGTACTGGTGCCTGTGCTGTTCATAAACACTCCAGGAAAAGGAGAGACAGTGAGGTGATAAAGTCTGCTAAGAACACTGAGTGTCTATGCAGAACAATTCAATGCATGTATATCTCAAGTAATGCCCTTAAGCAAAATATAATCCAAATTTTCCATACACATTGATGGCTCTAAGTGAGCAATTAGAAGTCAGGAAAGAGATCTTGACTTGTAATAAGTAGCTGTGTGAAAACATCAGCTCAGTGATCAGTAGCAAAGCAGAACCATACGTGTTAGGAATGATTAGGAAAAGAATGAAGTTTTTTTTAAAAAGAGAAAAACGTCATGTCCCACTTTGCAAATCCATCCTCTCTCATCTTGAATAGTACATAGGTATCTGACTCTCCTATTAAGGAAAGGATATAGTAGTTTTAGAAGGAAAAGGCACATATTAAAATAACAGGAATTATTTACTTCCAGAGAGTAAGGAATCGTTCCCCATGCAAGGCACCACTAAAGAGAAAGACATTCTTTAATCTGCTAAATTGATGGGGGGAGGAAATGGACAAGGAGATGCAACACAGATCTACAAAATCATAAATGACATGGAGAGTATGAATGGAAAAAGATTTGTCACTGCTGCTTCTAGTATAAACATTAGGGAGCATCAGATTAAATTGACAGTGGAGCTCTCTGGCACAGTTACTTTGAATGTCAATAGGCATCAAAGGCTTCTGGAAGCAAGTTTAAACCACAGAGAAATTCATAGGTAAATAATCTGTTGAGGGCTATTACACACAAAGATACACCATCTTGCTTATACAGTTCATGATCTGCAAATTTCTGGCAGAGTCAGACCACGTTAGCAAAACCATTCCTATTTTCACTAATCTTTTCCTCATACTTTCACCTATGCAACTATTATTAGCCATTGTCACAGACCAGATACCAGATTTGACAAGCCTGTGATTTGATGACTCTTTCAATACTTCTAACAGTTTGTATATTTTCAAACATGATTTCCAACTGCTTGTGAAATAACAGATTCTTCCATTTGTTTCTCTGCTCCTAAGCCTCTTCTGGTTTTATCAACTCCCTAAAAGAAAACATAAAATCATTAGTACTGAAATTTTAGGTGATATTACAGAATGTTTTGATAAAAATCGGAACTTTTTATTTATACATACTTACTTGGATAGATTTATAAGGTGGAAATAGCAGATAAAAAAATAAGGAAATCCTAAATGTTGAAAATCTGTATTTTAGAATAGGGTTTCAATAAATTCTTTGTCATTACTAGTCATTTTGTAGTGCAATCAGAAGTTACAGGATTGTTAAAAAGAGTACTTGAAGTCTTGGTCTCTATATGCAGATGGCAACTATATCATACCCTTAAAATGGTCGAATCAATGAGTAATTATCTCAGTTCTACACTTTCTGACTTTGGGGTCATGGTCCTGAGATTCATCACAAGGTCTAGACACAAGTAGAGTCTATTGAATCATTCTAATTATTTTCTTTGTTTTTTATGTCATGCCTGTTGCCATGAGACTGAACAGACAGATAATGAAAAAATACTCCTGCCTTCGGCCCAGGCACTTTATACAGAATCCTTATATTTCAGCATCCTCAATGATTCCCAGATGCTTTGCTTTTTTGCTTATTAGGTGGTTCATCAAAAATCCTCTTTGACCTAAAGATTTGGGAATCACTCTGACTTTGGTCTTGCAGTATGTATCTCTGACTAGATAAGTCTCAGAGTACACTCATCTTAACTGTCAATCTCCAGACCTGAAATAACATTATTCTAGTATGATTATGCTTTGGATTTTACTTTTTACTGCACTCACTGTTTTATCTATTTTCTTCAATGGTGGATTCAACTGTACTCCTGATGTGCTTTTCTTCTTGAGTCTACTGAAAGAAGGACATGAGATGTCAGATGATTTCTGCTTCTACTTTGCTACTTTAGCTGAATCTTTATTAATAAATTATTTGCACGTCTTCCACATTTGTATTTGAATGCTCTTGCTGTTGCTCTGCATTGAAAACTGCTTTGATCTTACCACTGTGTTTACCATGCCACCTTTCTGTTTTCTCCCATGAAAAATACCTGCTCTCTTTAGCACGCACCTGGTATCACAAAAGACTCTAAAAAGGTCCAAGGGCAGTTACTATCAAAATCAGCCTGTGAAGGAACTTTCATGCAAACAGAAGATACAGCAAGACCAAATTAATTTGTGTTACATCCTTGTCATGAGACTAAAACTCTGTGAGACTGTATACAAGCTAGAACTAACTTATTTGTTGTGACTACAACGTACTGTGGCCGCAAAGTTTAAAAAGGCCAAAGGATGTTAGTAGTTCAAATACTTTTGCTGGGTAAATGTAGCTTATCATGAAGATATAAATCAGTATAAAAAAGTAAGTCTTATTTTGAAAGGAATGGCGCTGTACGCTCTTGGTTTTTGTCAACCTTCGTTCTAGTAAGAGTCTTCTACTATTGGTCTCTATGCAAACTGCATTTCAAATATATATATGTGTATAAGCAGCTGAAAGTTGGAGTATGCTCTGCTGCTACACTCATCATACTAAAATTAAGAGTGCTATCAATGCTCATACACAAGAATAAAGTCACCAACTAAGGAAAAAATGGAATTTCTGTTCTTGGTATTATACTAGTATTATACAATGAAGAACACTAGTGAACTAACTCCTTTTTAGGAAACATTCAGCTTTGAGCTTTGCTGGGTACAAAAAAGCATAGAGGATAGTAAGACAGCTCTTATACTCACAATATGTCTTTTGATCATCAACTAGAAGTAGCTGCAGAACTACTTTGCTTTGAATTCATTGTAGATTCCTTTGCTTAGTGTAAAAGCAAAAATATAATAAAACGAGGCTTACTAAAATGAAACTTGACTGGCCAAAATTTTGTGGTTTGCTATTTCTTTTGTGTATAGAGGGTATAAAGTGCTACTGATACCGTTAGCTTTCCCTGTGCAAGGGTGGAAATGGATACAAAAGGTGCAAGACAGTGAAGGATTAAATACATTATTTTCAAGTAATATAGCATGTCATCTTCCGGAAATTATTCTGAAAACGAAAATTCATCTACGAACTCTTGTTACCTGATTTACAGTGCCACCATAACTCCTAGTAAAGTGCCTGCCAACTTTCTCAAGGAAAAAGAAAAAATCTAAAATTAAAAGTTTTAAAACATTACATTATTTTCCTTCCTTATTTTTAGAGGACAGGAAAAGTCAAAGCAACAATGTTTCAGCTGGGAAGGTGAATTTGACAGTGTTTTTGTGTGAGTAAACATCTAGTTTATGAATCAAATATAAAACAATATATAATTGTGACTCCACTTTTGTAGAAATGGAAAATCTGTAATACCGACAAGCTGAAGGAATCCCAGCGTCCATTGCATGAAAGTCTTCCTCTTGTCTTCAGGAAGCATTTGACTTAACTTTTCGTGCACAGTGTGCCATAGAACTAGAAACGATTTTCTTCATGCACGTGTATGCATAGAAATACAGTTATGTAACATCCTTGGGTTTAATTGTGAAAATGGCTGTATGCATAAAAGCTTTCTGTAAAGTGAAACTAAAGAAAGCAAATTTCAGGACAAAACCTGTGCAATTCTGTTACCTCAAAGGATCCCATGCTTAGTTGAAGAAGTCTCATGAATCTGTTACTTGGAATGGTTTGTTGGGTGCTCTCTAGGAGAGATTTGGATAAACTCTCTCTTCTGACATAAACAGGTCAGAGTTTGCTTCTTATCAAGCAGCAATTATTTATTTTATTTCAGTGGAACACTTCTAACTTGCTACTTCCTTAATATAAGCTCTTCCTGAGCTGAGCAGTAAGTAAATTTATGCTAAGAATGGGCTAACCAGAAAAAAATATGTTTGCATCCTGTCTCATTCAGAAAAGCTGCATGAATTACAGTGAGAGTTCAAAATCTGTGGGTGTATCCCCCCAAAAAAAGTAGAAGTGGTAAATAGGCAGCAGTGGCACTGGGCGTAGCAGCTGACGATTCCTTCATGTTTGATCCTGATCTCTTTACTCATAAACTATTCATAGGCTATGCATACCCACTGAATTTTGTCATGCTCTTAGTAGCTCCTTTTAATTCACCATAACGAATTGAATGAAACTCTGGGCCTCTTATTTAACACCAAGTTCAATTAACATCAATTGGATTTTTAGATTATGTTTTACATATGTTAAAACAAAATTACGGGGACAGTTTCTGGCTGAAATTTCTGCAGCTCATCACATGTACAAATATTTGATGCTGAAGTGAGTTTCAGAAATTTCTGAACTGTTTTACATGATTGCATAAAGCAGTCATTTTCAACTTAGCTGGACTGGAGTCACATATTAAAACACTAAACACCTGCCCTCAAGGCTGTGTCAAGGTTTTCTTCGAGAACTTCTCTCTTTGAAATGGCACAAGCCTAATAGGTAGCTTTTAGAAATATTAGTATATTTGAAGATTTGACATAAATTTGATGTGAACTCTTTTCTGTTCATAAAAATAGGTAACGACAAAAATTGGAGGGAAAACTAAGTAAAGCAATTATGAAACTATGCACTTGTGGGAAGGTTCATCTTCACGGGCCTACACTCTGTCTTAATAATTTTACCACCATAATAATGTGGGTTGCATCCTAGTGGGATGCTGTTTCCCTTAGGCTTGTAGAATATACTCTTGAAGATGTTTCCCCAGCAACTCTACCCTCAAGCAGAGTACACCAATACCTGTTATCTGTTACCTGTATCAGTGATCAGTGAAAGACCTGACTCATCATCCTGAAATTTCTCGTTTTCTTTTTCTCCTTTTCCTCACAAAACAGTGTAATTTCTGTCCAAAAAAACCCCAAACCAAAAACAAACAAACAAACAAACAAAAAAATACCACCCTCTCAACTAGAAAGCAGAGTAAGTTAAGTCTGTGTGCGTTGGAGCCTATAAATGCATGACTTTAATCTCATTGGAGATTGTGAAAGAATTGTTTTTATAAAATAATGTTTAATTAAGTAAGGCAGAGTGACATTGAGGTATGGGTTTGGTTCTGCAGCCTGTGCACAGAATGGTCTTGGTGCACTCAGAGAACAAGTTTCTCTTTGGCATAAACCACCTGATCTTCATCTTGCTTCCTGTAATGGGGAGCATGACGCTTCTTCCTGAAATTACCTTTCAAAAATTTGCTTAAGCTCTTTTTCACTTAGTTTGTTCTTAGGTGTGAGGTTCATTGACCCTCTGACCAGGGTCTGCTACTTAGAGGATCTTCATGTAGAGGTAACATTAACAGCTATACCGATAGTACCATACTACACAGTGCAGCTGGTTCACATCTACATCTTCCAAACCAGACAAATCAGAAAATTAAAAAAAAAAAACCCAACAATAAACCGCCTCAAAGATAGTTTTGTGGAAGAGCATGCACATAAAGGCCTTAGAAACAATTAACTGACTTTACTGAATTAAACCGATGTTTACTTGCCATGCCTATGTATTTATTATTTAATTTATCCACAGGAATCTGTGGAAAGGAAGCAAGGGAACAAGACTGAGGAAAGAAGAGGAGTTGCAGATGAGGAAATGTTTCTTTCGGACAATTCCCCAGTCATCATAACGAAAATTGACATCAGCCACTCTAATGCACAGCAAGGAACCAAGGGGCTACAAAAAAAGGGTGACCTATCATCTTACACCCTTTTTCCCTTAATTGCATTGAACACCAAACTGTCTGTTTTAAGTATCTGATTGAATATACCTAGACAAATTCCAATTAAACTCCTTAACGCTTTTGAACCCCGTCATCAAACCACCTTTTCCTTCTGCTATGGTGATATCGGCTGTTCAGTGGCAATGTGAGTATAATGCCAATGCATCCAAGGTCTGTCTCATATTCTGGGAAAATTCAGTCCTAT
The DNA here is from genome assembly GCA_013397275.1 of Burhinus bistriatus. Taxonomy (NCBI): domain Eukaryota; kingdom Metazoa; phylum Chordata; class Aves; order Charadriiformes; family Burhinidae; genus Burhinus; species Burhinus bistriatus. Next base: position 32,380 of record VYXH01012172.1, on the reverse strand, counting down.
GAAGTGATACCAATAAATAAAAATTTGTAGTCTCATGTGGTAAAATAGCTAGCAGTCAGTGGAGCTAATGTACACCTGAAGAGGAGATAGGGCCAGCCTGTGTCACTAATTTCAATACTTTTGTTTTCTTTATATGTCTATGATTATAATTTTTTAATTGAAGCTTATCTTTAAGTATTTGGCTAGTAAACATTGTTGCAAGTAACAAGCATTTTTCCACATGAGAGATTAAACCATAAGTTCTTTAAATCGTTCAAAGTTGATTCCCTTTGGGCTTCAAAACTTCTATATTCTTTGTACTTATCTTTGGCAAAACAAGTGCTCAGCAGGTGCAATTACTGTCTCTGAACATGTTGTATATTTGAGAAACAATTTAACTATTAAAATATGCATCAGTTTTAGAGTTCATTTTATCATCTTTGTTATTGCAAGGCACTCTTCAATCCCATACTGGACAGCTCAACAAGTTAAAATACAAAATTCTACAGGTCTTCCATCAAAAATACAAAAATTGTGAAAAAGACACCTTTTTTCCTAATTTGGAACATTTCATAGGGAATATCAGTTCTGAGGAAGAATTCCAAGAAGTTTCTGAAGAAATGGGGTGGAGGTTCTGTGAGAAAAAACACCCCTACATCAGAGCACCCTGTATTTCGATGGCTCTGGTACAGATGTGGTAACCCAGGCTTCAAAACTGCACCTTTTTTTAGTGGAACAAGGATGTGAACTCACCTCAGGTGAGTGACCCAGCGAGTCATACTGGTAACTCCTGCATATGGTGTTCACTTTACCCCAGTGAAGAGCTGTTTCCTTATTGATGCAGTTGACACTGATCAAAATGTTGTAAATGGCTGATAACTACTGTAGTCTGAGACACCATCTGTAAAAGGATTAAAAAAAATTAAAGTCATCAAGTCTAAAGCCTGACCTTATGAACAGCTCTCTGTGGTTTGGTTTAGATGAGGATTTGCTGTAGGAAAACATGCAATTATCATAGTACTTTTATAAAGGTCAGCAGAGGAATAATTTGTCTAATAATTCCTAGGAATAATTCTTAGGAAGTAAGGAGATAGATTCTGGCTAAGTAGCAAAACAAGCAGTAAAGTTAGAGGAGGCTTAAAGCAGGCTTTAAAAGCTTATAATGATAATTTTAAAAAGAAGGGCAGTAATTACCAATGAAAAGCTTAAGTGCCTGACTTAGACTTTCATTAATCTTTCTGGAATGCTCATTGCAAAGAGTTAATATATTTTGTTTAAGTACTACAATAGGAAATTCTAACCTTAAACAGAAAGCATAACTGCTACAGTTTCATCTAAATCAGAAGTTTAACAACTTAAAAACTTAACTACCCCTCCTCTTTGAGATACACAGATCTAAGACTGGCAGGAAATTTAATGTCTTAGTGAGCCTTGATTCCCTGTTTTTGACTGGGTTCTTAAAACCCCAAAAGGAAAGAAAACAGTTTTTACCAAAGTAAAGTTTTACACTAAGGAGCCAATGGAATTGTACAGCAGTGTTTAATCAAAATCTATGTATTAATATAGGAAGATAGAACTTGACAGGACCTGCTAAGGAAGATATTGGTCTTGTTGCCTACTGTTGCAGGCACTGTGTCACCCGTCACTTTCATGTATTACTCAGACTTCCATCAGGTTTGGATTTTGTTTTCTTATGGCTCAGTAAATACCCTTCTGCCATTGTTAGTAAAAGGCTGCAGGCATTACACTAATTTTCCTCATATTAGTTTTGCAAGGAATCAGGGATAGAGCCTATTTGACTTGTTATGAACTCAGTATGAGAATTTGCTGTGGGAATCGAGGAACAGGAACTTGGTACCCAGNAGGAAGGAAGGAAGGAAGGAAGGAAGGAAGGAAGGAAGGAAGGCGTAATCAAGCCAAATAGCAGCTGAGGACATGGAATAAGGCAACTGGGCAGTCTGGGTGTGTAACACCCTCCATCATCATGAACAGAGTGATCCAGTAGCTAAAATACATCTTAGCCATAGGTAAAGAACACAAACTGTTTTATAAGAAAGTAAGAACTCAGCACTCAGGAGCAAAGATTAATGTCACTGAATGATGGGGTCGCAGAAGCTGCAAGTCTTCTGGCAGCACACGAATCTTGGTTCCTTCCAGCTGTATCATGAACCCTGACTCTCCAACAGCCTTTTGAACTGCCAGGGTCAAAAGGCTGTTGGAGAGGCTGTTGTCCAGGGCTGCACATGGCAACGTGAATCTGTTATGTGTCTCAGGGTACGTTTTCTCAACAAAATCTGTGCATTTTTCCTCCCTAACAAACCCTCAAACTCCTCAATAAATAAAGCTTTATGTATGTGACAAACAAGCTTCAGTGCATGTAAATTCAATTTGATTAGTTACTACTTCAGTTCACAGCTTGCAGGCTTGCAGAATACCGCTGATGGCATTTCTGTTTGAAGGAAAGGGAGAAAATAAATGCACAAAACCCTGTAAATCTGCACAAACTACTCTTGAACATTTTAAGGCTCAGTGAAACAGAAAAAAAAAGTCTTCTTCCTGTTTATGAAACTTAGATTGCCCACTCAGCAACAGTACTACTGCATGGTTTAGATGATCAATAATATAAATCATTATGAGAGTTTATGTAATGAATTATATAAACCATCCATATAATAAGAGATGTGTAGGTAGGCTAAGCAGCGAGCAACCGTTGTTACTGATAATTATTTAATTCCTATTCCACTAGTTTTAGATGTGCTCTTCAAAGATAAATCTAAGAAAACACGGAAGTAAAAAGATATACCAAATTTTAACTAGAGATTCTGAAGCACGAGTTTAGTATTGAAAAAAAGTATATTTTAGAGAAAAAAACTTCCCTTGGTGTAAGTAAGTGTTGACTGAGATGAAACAAAGACAAATTTTTGCAACTAAGCTGTTTAAAGAGTGCAAAAAGAGAAATCTCATCCAAATGGTATGAAGATAAACAAAAGATGTTATCCAAATTTACCAAAATAAGAGGAAGAACACCTCAGAGTCCACCTGGAAAGACTAGAAGTCTCACAGAAAATTATTTCTGATCTTTCTGAAGGTTTTGTTTGTTTATTTTGGGGGGTGATTTTTTTTTTTTTTTTTTTTGAAAATTTTCCCAAAAAATCTTTANGGAAGATATTGGTCTTGTTGCCTACTGTTGCAGGCACTGTGTCACCCGTCACTTTCATGTATTACTCAGACTTCCATCAGGTTTGGATTTTGTTTTCTTATGGCTCAGTAAATACCCTTCTGCCATTGTTAGTAAAAGGCTGCAGGCATTACACTAATTTTCCTCATATTAGTTTTGCAAGGAATCAGGGATAGAGCCTATTTGACTTGTTATGAACTCAGTATGAGAATTTGCTGTGGGAATCGAGGAACAGGAACTTGGTACCCAGTGTCTCTTGTTACAATGTGGAGTTTAAGGGAGTTTGACTTTCAGAGGATTTGAAAGTAAGGACACAAGCTCAGAGCAAAAGCCCCAGGGCTACAAACTGACCGTCAATTACTGGTCACTGAAGATGTACAACATTGAGAGCTGGGATAAACTGCCTTAAGTATAAGGAGAGGAGAGGAGAGGAGAGGAGAGGAGAGGA
>VYXH01012172.1:10083-28144 GCA_013397275.1 Burhinus bistriatus | reverse complement strand
TAACTAGAGATTCTGAAGCACGAGTTTAGTATTGAAAAAAAGTATATTTTAGAGAAAAAAACTTCCCTTGGTGTAAGTAAGTGTTGACTGAGATGAAACAAAGACAAATTTTTGCAACTAAGCTGTTTAAAGAGTGCAAAAAGAGAAATCTCATCCAAATGGTATGAAGATAAACAAAAGATGTTATCCAAATTTACCAAAATAAGAGGAAGAACACCTCAGAGTCCACCTGGAAAGACTAGAAGTCTCACAGAAAATTATTTCTGATCTTTCTGAAGGTTTTGTTTGTTTATTTTGGGGGGTGATTTTTTTTTTTTTTTTGTAGCAAACTTTCCCAAACAATACTTGAACAGAGGCCCGGCCCATAAAATAATTTTCATTAGGATGCTACTCTGTCAAAGTTGGGGAGAATAAATGATTCAAAGGACTCAGTGAAAAATCTAAAGGACAGTTTGAACTGGAAAAATATGCAGAATGGCTGAATGATGTTAATAAGTGTTATAACAATACATGCAATTGAGTTTAGGTTTTGAGTGAATTCAAAGGAAGGAATAATGAAAGTGAATAGTATGAATAGTAAAGGAATTCTAAGTTGGCACTGATCAAACAGCAAAAAATGATTGAAAATGTAGAGAAAACCCCTGTTAATGGATTGAATTTTATCTTAATTTCTGTTTTACAGTGGAATGAAATATGCTAAATCAGTCCCATAGGATTTATTAAATCATGAAACAGTCTCTGTGACTTGTTTGTGGAAGATATACTGTATGAGTCACTGTAAAGTGGACTAGACAATGAGCTGTTAAAAATAATGTGTTTTTGGTAGAGAGATGTTTAGATACACACAGAAATCTCATTTATCTCTATCTATTATGATTCAGTGATGGGCAAGGCAAAGTTGCAAAATTTCCTGAGGCATTTGGACCTAAAACCAAGACTTTTCATATGGTGTTAGCACAAAGCATTTATTGATGCATATTTTAATAACTTATTCTAATCTGCTTAGGAAATACTTGTTGACATTTCCCATTTTAGTTAAAAAGTTACTATCTTCTTCCTCTAGGCACGGCATTCCTGTAGATCCAACCATAGCATGCTACTTTTTCAAGCTTTGTTAGGTAATATTTAATTTTGAATTTCTACTTGTATCTTACTACCTCTTCAAGAAAGCTTAAATTTTTTGTGTGCCCAGGAAACTGAACACAAATTTGTTTAATATCTGTGGAGATGTTTCCCTAGCTGTTTATGTATTTTGCATAAGACATGCTTTCTGAAGAATCCAAAATTAAAATTAAATAAATAAATGTGAACTAAATTAACCTTCAGTATGAACAAAAAATTTATGCTTTTGTTCCCTCACTACATTCTTACATTAATTAAAGTTTCTGGTGATATCTTTATGTTGTTCTGGCACTTTGATTTTCTTTTATATATTTTGATGTCCATTCACAAAAACCATAAAGCCTAAACCCAACACACAGCACAAAGAGTGAGGTATCAAAACATTCAGGAAGATAATGTCAGCTACTGAGGAAGTAAAACCTTCCAGTTTCAGAGTGTAGTTCAGAGATAATTATGAATGGGTTTAAAAATGTCAGCCTCTGCTCCATTAATGAGGATGCTGGGGCTACAACTGTCAGAAATGGTAACATTCCTTTCCTTGTTCTTTTATTAACTTATATCTTAAAACAGACATCCTGACACTTTGTTTATCTAAGTAGTGCAAGCTCCAGTTTCAGTGTGTCTTAGATCTCCTGGAACTGTGCTTTGTATACAAGAGCTGAAATCTGTGCTACTGAAGTTGACTTAAAAGCAAACTATTCGAATGTTACTCCTGATAGCTGATGTTTCACCAGCCACAAGCAGTAAGAAAATAAAACAAAAATATGAATGGAAAACTAAACCAGCTTTCTATACATAGACCAGTAAAGGCCTGAGTGATTCATCTAGGAGTCATCAGAATGTCATTAGCAATTAAATAATCCACTGCAATAACTGGCGTATGGTAAGAATGAATTTGTGAATGTCCTAAATGTCTTGGCTTTCTATGTTACATGCAGTGACCGGTTGTCCCCACTGATTGTGTTGAAAATCAGTCTGGCAGCCTCAAAGGTCAAATGTTTTAAGTCATTCACTGTTCTCTTGACTTCAGATGTAATAACACAGAATCATAGAATCATTTTGGTTGGAAGGGATCTTTAAGATCATCAAGTCCAACCATTAACCTAGCATTGCCAAGTCCACCACTAAACCATGTCCCTCAGCACCACGTCTACCTGTCTTTTAAATACCTCCAGGGATGGTGACTCCACCACTTCCCTGGGCAGCCTGTTCCAATGCCTGGTAACCCTCTCGGTCAAGAAATTTTTCCTAATATCCAATCTAAACCTCCCCTGGTGCAACTTGAACCCATTTCCTCTTGTCCTATCACCTGTTACTTGGGAGAAGAGACCGACCCCCACCTAGCTACAACCTCCTCTCAGGTAGCTGTAGAGAGCGATAAGGTCTCCCCTCAGCCTCCTCTTCTCCAGGCTAAATAATCCTAGTTCCCTCAACTTCTCCTCATAAGACTTGTGCTCTAGACCCCTCACTGTTGAGGCAAACAGTTGGTCTGCTGACAACCAGATGGAAGAACACAAGCTCGACCTTGACAAGATTCCAGTGAATCCTTGAGATAAGGGAGTTACAGAAGTTAAGCTGAAGCAAGTAACTTCTAAGGAGCTGCTGACAACATGCCAGGATGAAGCAAGCTAGGAGGAAGCTGATAAAAGTCATCCAATGAGAATATTAAAAACAACCTTTTACCCAATCTTATTATAACATCCTGGTGCTAGAAATATATAAAAAGAGCACGCTTGTAATAAATAAAAGAACTGCTTGATCATATTGACGAGTGTACGTGTCGCTTAGTCCGTCTCGACCACGACGCCTCACCAGCTTCGTTGCCCTTCTCTGGACACCCTCCAGCACCCCAATGTCTTTCTCATAGTGAGGTGCCTAAAACTGAACACAGTATTTGAGGTGGGGCCTCACCAATGCTGAGTACAACAGGACAGTCACTTCCCTAGTCCTGCTTGCTACACTATTCCTGATACAGGCCAGGATGCTGTTGGTCGTCTTGGCCATTCAGGTGCACTGCTGGTTCATATTCGGCTGGCTGTAGACCAACACCTCCACGTCCTTTTCTGCCAGGCAGCTTTCCAGTCACTCTTCCCCAAGCCTGTAGCGTTGCCTGGGGTTGTTGTGACAGAAGTGCAGGGCCTGGCACTTGGCCTTGTTGAACTTCATACCATTGATCCAGCCTGTCCAGATCCCTCTGTAAGGCCTTCTTACCCTCAAGCAGGTCAACACTCCTGCCCAGCTCGGTGTCATCTGCAAACTTACTGAGGGTACACTCAATCCCCTTGTCCAGGTTGTTGATAAATGACCATTGCAGCTGCAACAAGTAAGTTACAAAAATTTAGGACATATCTGAACAATAGATAGACAGAAAATATTGTTGGGTGAGTATCTTTTTTCTTCTTTAAGGAATAAAAGAGATTAAATCTCAATATCACCTGTCAGACTTAACATCAGTGTGAGAACAACCTTCATCGTAAGATACCACAAGATTTTTTTTCTCAGTAGTCAGAAGTTTATTGTCATTCTTCTCATCCAAGCACTATTCTCATACTGAGAAAAACTCCTCTTTTGTGATAATATTGTGACAAAGCTCAACACCCCTCTATATCCATCCAACTGCTCTTCTCTTCCAATGAGGGATGTTAGGCAACAGTGTGCATGAAGTGCTATTCTTTTATCAAAATCCATTGTTGAGTCTTCAGTTAAATCAAGGACCTACATATATATTGGATAAAAATATGCTAGACAACTCTCTGCTCTAAAGACATCGTTTTCTGACTAGTTCTTAAGTGAGACTTCCAGGATCAGACTCAGTAAGTGCTGATGATAATTTTGTTATAAGGACAGGTGGTGCCTTGAAATCTGAAAAAGTTTTTGTACAATGCCAGAAAATAGCCAAATGATAACAGCCTCCACTAGCTAGAGACTAGCTGTTATTTCCACCTGAAAATGTATCAGCTACTCATCTTAACTTGAAGATAGAACTGCGGTTTCCAGCAACAAGTCCATTTACTCCAAACACACAGGAAGTCCATACAACTGGTATTCTTATCAGGAACTGGAAACAGTTAATCACAAAAAAAATAAAAAAATAAACCAAGCAAAAAATTTTGTTTTCTTACATCAAATTGAAAGAAGTTTTTCAATAAATAATCAGACCTCCAGACCTTTCATTTTTCAGGTTAAGTATATTAGTGGATTGTTAAAGGAACAGAAATCCTAAACAATTATTTTGCCTTTTTTCATTCATTGTCAATCTGAAAAAAGTAACTTTTCTAGGGCAAAGGTAAAAAATGTTAATTGGTGAATGCATTGGTCAGGTATGAACATTTCAAAATAACATAAAACACATTGTAAAAGATATTTGCTTTTTTTTTAGTTAACATGACCTACTATCCTTTCATTTAGTTTGCTTATTGTCAGACTTGCTTGTTGACAATTCTGACTTCTTTCATTTTAGTTGTTGGTATTTATCATATTACATTTTCACGCAATACTGGAAATATTCTTCTCTGCTAACCAGAATAGAATGATTGAGTGTTCACTATTATAGAATTTTTCTTTCCTCCATGCTCTGCCTGCATTCAGCCTACTCACAGCCAATAAACTAATGGCAATTTTTTGCCCTCTGGAACTGAAACAAGGAAATTTAACAACTTAGAGTGAGAGTCGTCCTCTATGTGAAAAAAATTCCCTTAATTCATTTGTCCTTTACTTTACAGCATTTTATGTTCCCCTCCATTTATGATCCATGGTCACCAGGTTTATACGAAATCATTAACATCGTGATTTTGATATACTTCCATTGTGCAGTCTCACACTGAGAAAGTAGGAAGTGTGACTGATGGAGAATTTCGGCGAGTTTACTGTTCTGAACTACCTAAACAGATCAGAGGAGTTGAAGACCGATAAATACTGACTAGTCACCCCTGAGGGAATGTTCTGGTTTGAGCGACACAGGACTAATCTCTCATTTAATGCTTGGGAAAACTGTACTTTTAGAAGGCTCTAATGTCTGAATTTGTGAAAATGTTTACTTTATAGCCAGCTATGGCGTGGGTTTCAAGGTCTTGGTGTTTTTGAGCTGGCCAAGTGCAGGGACGAGGAGGAGTGAGACCCAGGCACTTGACCCAAGCTGGCCAACAGGATTATCTCATACCATGAACATCACATTCAATATAAATTAGAAAGTTTGTGGAGGAGTGTTCTGTACTCTATGACAGCTGAGATCCTGAGAACTTCTTGCCTCAGTGTCAGACCCCTGCGGCCTTCCCTTCCTCCCGAAGCTGTAGCACTCACAGTGTCCGACATTTGCCGTTCCCTGTTGGGACTGCACAGCTTCCTACTGATATAGTTGGCTGAGTATATTCCTTGTATATTTTGTATTGGTATGGGGATAAATATTGGTTCTTTAGTGTTATTAGTGTTAATTATCTTGTCTTATGCTACTAAATCTGTTTATATTTCAAACCCCAGGTTTCCCTGTTTTCTTCCTGATTCCCCTTCCCGGGTGGGGAGGGGTCATCAGGTGATGGAATAATTGTCTAAATGACAATAAATTGTTGTGGGTTTCTCAAACTATATCAGGGGTCAATCCTTTGACAGCCACCAACTCTTGATGTTTGTGCAAGAAGCTACATAGACAGACTAGAGCACTGTGCTAAAGAGTTTAGGAGAATTTCTGATGTGAACTTTGGGATTTGAAAACTTAGTGCATTGCAATAAGTGAAAAATAAGTCAATAAAGCTATTGGATGACAAGGCATGTTGATACAGAATCATCTTTTATTGAAGTTTCTCTCTTCTGACTAAAAAAGGAGATGATTTAAGTACAATAGGGCTGGAAGAGGGGGTGTTTTGGAACATTTCCTATATGGGTCTTCAAAGTGGAGGACAATAAGAAAAGCTCTTCTCCTTCAGCTGGCATTTTTTCTGAATCAGTAAAGATAAAGCAACATATCTCTTAATCTCCAGCAACATATCTCTTAATCTGGCTATACATCCCATCATGACTGCTGTAACTAAACTCCATACAGAGAAAGAAGGTGGTTATGTAAGTTTTAAATAATTTCCTCCTTTTTTTTCTTTTTTTTTGAGATTCTATAGAGGAAGTTTTAGCACTAACAGGAGTCTGAGCATTTGTTTAAGAAGCTTACCAGTGAGAAACATTCAGATCAGCCCGTTTCATGTTATTTTTATTAATAGCTTCTGCTTACTTCAGTAGGGCGTCATTATTTATCTTTGTCAATGACCATGGCATACATCTAGTCTCATAGGCACCAAACGGCTAAGCTAAAGGCTAAAGGTTCAGGTCTGGAGGGAGTGGAAAATCAACATGAGTGATGCAGATGGCTCATTCATGGCACTAATTATCTTTTGTAAAAGATATCCCTGAAGGCAAAATGGAAACTGAAGCAAGGACAATTTAAATAGAATCTTACATTTGTCTTCTCAAAAGAAGACAAGACTTTTTTGTGTGCATCAGGGCCCATAACAACAATAGCAGTAACAAGCAGGCTGGTTACAGCACATTCTGATTCTAGGTACACTTTTGTTCTGGTGGGTCTGTGTCTAGGTCATTTTGGATGGGGTCTTTGACAGCGGCACAGAACAGGAGTGAAACACAGGACTCTGTGTCTGCTGAACTGCCATGAGAGGTTAATTACAGCTTGGGGCTGTGCTATATTACTTCTGGGTTCCCTTGGGCAGCTGCTATTAAATGAATACAAATGGGTCAGGGTCTAACAGAATAAGTCACCAACGTATTTTGGAATCAATGATAGCATTTGATAATGGATCTAGTCCCTGAGGTAGAGTTCCATAGATGGCTCCTAACTCCTATTTGTTAAAAAGTATCTTGAAGTAGTATTGAGGGAAATATTTTTTGTTTTATGAGTTGTAAGTTTTATAAGGTTTTTGGACAAGAGACAGCTGTTTGGTCTGGATTGGGTAAACACTTCCTAGTGACAGTATTATCATATAATTATTGGATGTGTACTGTGTTGCAAAGATACTGATCATGATGTTCTATAACTGGAACTGAGCTGAGTTTTATACCTCTGCAGGATGCAAAGTATGCTCTCATTTCTGTGAAATTTTGTACTAATTGGGGTTTAAAAGGGTGCTTTCTTTGATGCCCATTTGCAAAATGATTTACTTCACATGGAAAAATCTCTATTTTTGGTTTTCGAGTTACTACAACCTGCTGAGAAGAGGTCCCCACACATCATACATTTTACTAAAATATTATCAGCAATGGAATATGAATGGAATAATTTGAACAAAATATCACTGTTAGAAGAAGTATAACTGAATTTCTGGATTCGTTTGCCTAAGCAGGGCTAATTAGAATGGACAAATTACTGCTCTAAAATTACTATACTCCTCAAGCTAATATCTCTGCAGAGATCTGGTATCTCACTCTGAGAGTCCTTGGGAATCTCTCATATTGGTGGATTACTCTATGTCCAAAAAAAAATCCCCAACACCTCTGAAGACCATAAAGGAAAATATTCTCCTTCATAGTACTGTTCCTGAAGTATCAATTGAGCTGCAAAAAGAGGTCATAAAATCTACATTTATGAATAAAAGAGCTTCAAGGAGTAAAATCAGGACCCGATTATCCATTATGCTTAACCAGCATCTTGTTCCCTTGCTCTATTTCAGATTGCTTCAGCTCTCTGAGACAAATCTGCTCTAAAGGAGGCTAATTGTAAGCAAAGAAGATGCATGACAATGCATGTCCCTTGGTCTTCAAACTGGGAATGAACCCTAGCTGTCTTGTCAGAATGATCCACATAGCCTCTAACAGCCTCTGCTGGCATTTGGGTCTCTAATCACTCAAACTGTGAGAAATTGTCAACAGATGTGAAGGTAGGACACTTAATTTTATTGGTACTTGTCTTTTGAGAAGGATGTGGTGAGCCCCTGGCAACTCATGTGCATCTCTGTATTGCTTATAACCTCATGAAGGTGAAGATCTTTCCCTTTAATTATGTTATATTCTGTTATTATTTTCTTTCGTTTAAAGCAGAAAGTAATTTAGACAGAAAACATATTGTTTCTTTTACTACATGGAGAAATAGACCATCTGGGAACCTCTCAGAACAGGTTCTTAGAAACTACCTTACATTCATAATTTTGATAATAAACCAAATTCATTTCCTCTAGGGGATAACTAGCAATAACGTGACTTAATGTTGTCTTCTAGTTAAAATTCCAGTTAAGTCTTATTATGGATTTGCCACTTAAGCGGTTAAGTAAGTTACACTGCTAAGTTACCATTGCTAATATGGTCTCCTGTGCACTGTGCCATATTTTTGTTTACCTACTTGTTTGATTTTCTCAAGCTGTTTAAGTTTCATCCCCCTAAGATTTACAGATCTTAACTTACAGATACATGAAATAGCACTCACTTCAAGATTAAACACTTGCATTTAGGTGCTCATATGTAGGTGCCTTCATGTGCACTGAATATTTAAGCTCTCATTTCAGTCAGTGGAGAGCTGGTCAATACAATCAATAGAACCTAGACAATGATTTGGACATAAATTGAAATTCTAGAACTAGAAAATCTCCTTAAAAAAGGAGGAAAAAAACCCCATTACTATGAAGGTAGTCAGACACTAGAGCAGGCAGGTTGTGGAGTCTCCACTTCAGAGTTATTGAAAACCCAACCAGACATGGTCCTGAGCAACCTGTACTAGGTGACCCTCATCTGCACAGGGGGTTGGACTGGGTGATCTCCAGAGATCCCTCCCCAGCTCAACTGTTTTGTGATTCTGCAAGTAACCTTGCCAAAAGGCATCAGTTTCTTCTCCCCCTGTTGTTGAATTCACAGGGACAGAGAGGAGGCAATACTGAGAAAATGAAACGGGAGCCTTGTGTTACAGGCACATATATGCAAATATTAAGCTTTTGCTCTTCTGCTCCTAACACATTTTATGCAATGATTCTTTAAAGCACCATATTTCCTGGAGTGGGCCTAATATGAAGCCATATAAGGATCTTAAACTCCAATGCCAACCCATTATGTCACCATCTGGACACTTGTAATGGCACCGCCACACAACTCAGGGAGCAAGTGTTCACTCTGTTACGTGGTTGAACACGATCATTTGAGGGATACTTGAAAAAACCAGGACTGGGGATAAGGGTGCAAGGCATATGAATTATATAGTGCATAGGCCATAGATAGTACAGTTCTGCTTTAAAATAAATGCAGAAATACTCTTGGCAGTAGGCACTGCAATGGCTTCATCCATCTCTTTCCTAAAGCTAGGACCAAAGGGTAGAAAGCCAGAGAAGTTTTTTTTAGGAAGGAGAGAGAATTACTGCAGCCAAATTTGAAATCAAGGCAACTGTGAAAGGAGAGGTTCAAGTCTCTCTCAGGGATATGTAAAAAGTTCATCTCATAATCTTGTAAGGAATTGCAATAGTCCTAATCTATCTGTTGCTTGAGGTGCTTTTGGTTCATACTTTTTTTTTTTGTTTATTTTTGGTTTTGTTTTATTATACATGAAATTGGTTTTGAGGGGTTAAAGTATTTATCGTGGCAATTTATCGCTTTGACCTGCATCAAAAAAGCCAGCTCTGCACTGAACACTGTCAGCTTTTAATATTGCTTATTAAAATACACATTTTATATGAAATAAAAATGGACATACTTTAGTAATCTCTAACTGACATTTCATAGGGAAATGCCTATCAGCCTCTGGAAGATCTGTGAAAGTGCAGACAATGTAATTAATCACCTTGCCTCTTTCACTGTTTGATTCTGCTGCAGCAATTGGATGAAAACCACTCTCTTATTCGCATCTTGAACACTGCCAGTGTCAATATCTCAGAAGAGGAGAAAGGTGTGTTCTTTTCAGGTCTAATTTTGGAAGCTTAACAGGCTGAAGTTACTTCATAGGACTGCACTGCTTGCTTGTTTCTTAAAGAAGTCTGAAGATAAGTCTGTAAAACAGATATCTGATCTGAATTCCCAATCTGTTGCTAAAAAGCTAAGAGAAAAGAAAAAAAAAAACAACAAAAAAACCAGATCTTGCAGGGTGCATCTATGTCAGAGTTTTAGGTCAGACCAGTAGAGTGCTTTTGAAGGAAATCTCCTGATGGTGCCCATTTATAATGTTTGGATTTGTATTTTCAAGTGATTTTGGGGCTAATAAATCAGACTTTTTTTCTAATAAGAATAAACTAGAAGATTCACTCTGGGATTACATCTACCTCTAACAACTACCAGGCATTTAATGCACAGTGCTAGAGAGGAGCTAGCCTGAATTAAAATGGAGTCAGTACTGAGTCCTCAGAAAACTTCTGAACTGCTCCAACTGCACTGCACTGCTTCCTAGTGTAGATGTTGCCCCTTCTAAAAAAGGGAATTTAATTGTGTCACAGTCTCATTACCACCTACACGATAATCTGCCACATGCAGTTATGTTAATGACAGCTGGAGTGCCACTTGACAGTTGTGGTGGGGTTTTTTGGGCTTTGCATTTTTTTTCATTATTTTTTTTCCAGGAAAAAAAGACATCTGCCAGTAAGATTCTGCAAAGGAGGAGCAAAAGTATATTTAGGAGAGAAAGTTGCAAAATGTGACTAGACAAGCTATTAAGTTACATGTCATAAAAACTTAGGTATGATTAATCAGAACAGATTGTCATTAGTATAAAATTTCCATTACTTTCAGTATAAAAAGTACGGAGGAATTAATGATTTCATGAACATTGAAAATTAATTTTTGGTCACCTGGACTGGAATGGAGTTTTGAGTCTTTCTTTCTCTGTATTTTAAAGTCATTTCTTCACCAGGAAATAATAACTCATTTGTCTAAAAATATAAAATTTTGTTGTAGAAGGATGTTCTGATGTTTCATATTTATTTTTCATTTCAACTCAAAGTGGGAATTCAAGAAGCATTGTGAAATGAAAAATTCTGTGATACTGTAACAGAAGTTATAACCTAAAAAATTTAGTCAGTTTTCTCTTCAACATGTTGCTGTTTTGAAAATGGTTCAAAAGAACAGTAGTTCTTTTAAATTACTGTTTTGAATTGATACAGGTTTTATTTTCATTTCCATAACTGTCAAATATATCATTATTTAAAAATTATTTTTCTCAAAAAATATTTCTGTAAAGCTGAAATTTCTGATAGCAAAAACTTGTACATTAAAACTTTGATTTGGTTGGATTTAGTGTAATGTAGACTTTTTAGTTAAGGACAGTCTGTAGTTCGAACTGTCATGAAAGTATTTTTTCTTCTGTTTATTCTTTGAAAATAGACCAGCACAATCTTTTTATTCTGTTTTTTATTGTTTGGTCCAGGATACAGTTTTAGAACATCAATATCCAAAATCTGGTATGTGTTATTCAATTTTCAGGCTAAAAAGAACTACCTTAAAATGATCTATTTCACTGTGTAGCTGCACAGTGCAACTGGCCAAACATTCTCAGCAACCAGCCTCTGATTTTTGGAGAGATTCACTATTCCAATGTTTAATTGAGGAGACAAGAGAAGGGGAGAGGAGAAACAGGAAAGGGAAGGATGTTTTCTGGATTGAATTTACATAGTTAAATTTCCCATCTGTTGGATATTGTTAGCTATTTTTTTCTAAATTACGTAACAGTCTATTATTGGAGATGTTCTTGGATTCATGTCTGTGGATAAACCAGAATGAAATTTTTTGAACTATAATTTGTTTATTGAGTAGTCTAATTTCCTTTCAGTTGCAACCATTCAGAATTCGGGATTAACTTTGATAACAACCACAAAATGGAAAATGTAATTTTTAATATAAAATAATGTTTACATTTCAATTTTGAAACTCTTAAAAGGCTAAACAAGTCCAAACCTTCTACTGAGATTCTTTTGTAGTTGAACAAGACAGATAGTCTTTGCTTGCTTTGCTGGGGGAAAAAAAAAAAAAAAGGATAGTTTCTCCACACTGTATTTTCTGCAATTTGACCAAAATGAACTGAAACACCAAGAAGTCACATCATTCTGTCCATAGGCTAAGTCCTAAGGGGACTCTTGTTCGCCTGTAAGCTGAATAGGTCTACATGACTAGGTTTTTGCTACCCTATAGGTTCTGCAGACCACGGAACAGCCGTAAGACATACTCTGGATCCTTTCCAGCTTGTTCATATATTTATTACAGATCAGGGACACTGGAACCAGGTACGGCCTCCCAGTCTCGTTACTGCCATTTATAGAAGCCATATCAGCTTCCTACTCCCTCATAGTGTCTATCTCAAAAAAAGAAAGGTCTCATTTTCCATCTTAGCTATGGCATAACACAGCAGCTCAGACACAGCTAGCTATCCACAAAAATTTCAATCCTTTTCAGAGCCATTGCTTCTTAAAAACAGTTGAAAAAATGTGTCATTTATATCCTCCATTCACACTTCTGACTTTACAGTTAGCTATGCTAAAAATAATGTTAATATATCCAAAGTCCATTTCCTCTTCACTATATTATTTGCTTATCTACCTATATTGCTACCTTCTAAACATATTTTTCTCTCAATAAAGAACTAGAATTATTTGGGCTAATTTTTTTACCTTCTCCCTTACTCAATTTTAAGGACAACTTGCTTAGAAAATAAAATTAATGGACCACAACAAGAATGGTGAAGTGAGGGGAGAAGGAAACAGGAAAGGACAAAGGTTTAAACGAAGTAAAAAAGTTTAACACTATCTTGATATTGGTATCAAAAAGAAGTGACAGGGAGGTTTGATCTCCTGGTAAATTGTCATCTGCTCAGAGCTAAGAGTATGTAAAACAGAACTGCTACAAATGAAAATGTAAATGAAAAAGATATTTAGAACACAACACCAATGTCAATAAGAAAATAAAAGGGAAGAAAACCCCTTCAATTACACACAGATTAATTCTACAGGAAAACATGGAAAGAAAAACAATGTAAACAACCATTTTCTCAAAGATAAGCAGGAAGAGGCAGGAAGAAAAACAATATGAGAGAAAAAGGTCTATAAAAATACCAAAGTCTAAAAATAAAACAGCATGTATAACTATAATAAAATTAGTATTTGTGGGAAGCAAAAGATGTACTACCCATCTTTCTGTTTTGTTAGCTGAAACTTCAGCTGAGCATGGCAGTATTGGAAAAGATGCAAAGACCCCTCAACGAGACAATCAATCAGTGTGATTGCTTTTGTGGTTTGCAAGAATTTTTTTTATATACATTTTGATGTGGAGACAAACTATATCAAAGGAAGGGTGGTTCTTATCTGAGACTTGGGAGCTCTCTTGGGCACAAATGATTCTAGCCACAAACCAGAGACTTTGATGTACATTTGTAGGTTTCCATTTGTAAGACTTTTGTACTTGTCAGGGAATCAATTGTTGTGATGACAGAAGATCATGGATCTTCCAGAATAACATATATAGCTTTATAAGATATGAATAGATATGTAAGTCAGCCTTTTGGGCAAGTTGGACTTTTGGCCTGATTCAGGTAGAGCTAATTTTATATTATTCTTTGTGTTCAACATATCACTTAATAAAAATTGTGTTCTTGCAGAGAGAAAGCTTTAAAAAGATAAATCTAAATGTGGCCATCAACCTACAGACTCAAATGTTGCATTTGGAGCTAAATTTGAATTTCATGTCTCTTTGATGGGTAAGGCTAAAAGCCAGTATAAAAGCTTCCATAACATACAACTTTAAAATATGAATTTTCCTGTTGTGATGTTTGGATTAGGCTTCCCTTGAAAACATGTTAAAAAGCCAAAAACATATCTGCAAAAAGAAATTCCAGTGTCTGAACAGGGTTCCTCTAGTCTTTCTTACATACAATGACATCGCTGTGTTGTAAGAAAATGAAAAGGGATTAGACAAACATTTGATATAGAAAAGTTTTGTGAAGTTCCCCAAGCTTTGTTAGACACCAGTACCTGAGATATACCTTCACAATTGGCACTTTGGATAGTTTTGTCCCCTGATAAAACCACAACTGTCCAATAATTGTATCTACTTTGCCACTTCTGTATTAACATATATTAATCTGTGTAGAAAATAAAGTTTATGAGGCCTCATCTTCCCCGTCTGAGAGTCACGAAAACTCTTAAAATAAACATATAGTTTCTGAGTCTTATATTTATGCTGCCCACATCAATAAAGTCTATAGCCAGAACAGAGAGATCAGTGTTGAATTAAGGGTAACTACAGGAGCCTTTAAGAGACATAAATTTTAGATTGGATCCTAAAGTCCTTTAGGACTGGATCCTAAACAAGCCATTGACTAGGTTGGATGGATAGAAATACCAAGTTAAATTATGAAATTATAAATTTTAAAAGTTCAAAGAATAGCTTTTCAAGGCCAAATAATTAATTTCAAATTGAAGTTTGATTCTTCCTTTTTGTTTTTTTACCTACGTATGTTAATAATGGCTATAAAACACTCCATCCACAATACACTGCATGTGTTGGTAACCTTTGAATAAGGCTACTGTCACAGGGAAGAAGAGGAGGAGAGATACAGTTAGAAAGTGTTTCCAACCAGATTTTAATTGGACTGTTTCTATTCATTTTCTGTAAATAATCTAGCAAAAAGAGGAAATTATTCAAAAACATATTCTTAAGACAGTATCCAGAGAATTTTAAATATGTTCTTTCAGAGTAATAATCCACAGAATATTTTTAATGATGTAAATATTTGCCCCAGAAATCCAACTGTAAGAATTGTCAATTTTAGACAGGATGTAGGGATATATCAATATGTCTGAATGTGTCAACAAAACAAATGAAATCTGAATTTCTGAATAAGCTAAAAACCAGTAAATGACATATGAATATTCATAAATATGAAAATCTGTACACTGAAATATTATTTTTTCAAGAAATTCAGTGAATTATTTTGAATAATTAAAAAATAATTGGAAACTGTGATGTGACTTCTAGTCATTCAGGCTAGGAAAACAAGAAGTAAATTCAATCAGTGATTCAGAATGAGTAACTAGCTCATGATGCTATTTATTAACCTGTTGAACTCTACAGGTACATAATATGGCTGTGAATAAATATGGACGTGTTTGTGTGTGTAACTACTTACTCTTAATTCACTTTCTATTTAACTCTTACCAAATTAATCCTTTAGTCAGTGAACTTTTGCCTGTCCATGCAGAAGCTATGCTCCTGCCTGGGTTGTAGGCTTTTGGTCTAGCTGTTGCTGGATAGCACTAGATATCCAACATTGTATGTCTTAGTCCTGTTTGATTTCATCAACTTTGTTATTGTTCACATAAATTGAGTATATAGGAAAATTGGGATACTATTTATTTTAGAAATTGTTTGCTATTTGAGGAGACAATGATGCCTAGGGAGTATTAGATCCCATCAAGGTTTACTAGGCACAGAGAAGGAATCCATTGTACAGGGTTTTTTTTCACAGTTGGCCAGCAAAGCTGACTCTTCTTGGTTTTTTTTTTTTAACTTGAGTACAACAGAGGAGCAATCCCTGGGTAGAGATAAGAGCAGGAAATGCTACTAAGTAGAAGCAAAAGAGATTTTAGATACTCTTAATATCTAATAAAAAAATGCTTATAAATGTAAATGAAATACTCGTAACCTGCCAAAGAGAATCCTCATAAAACTGTTAATTCCTTCTCGCTATGTGGGGTATGAATGATCTTAGCAGCCTCCTATGGGAGCCTGGTGTTCCCAGCATGCTTGTTCTGATGGAAATACATGTGGCAGCTCTTGAACATTCAAGTGACTAACACTGTCTGAATTGCCAAACAGTTAAGTGGCAATAAGTTATAGACTAAAAACACCCGCATTTTCTCAGTTTTGGTAAGAATATTACACTGATTCCATTTTTGACTTTAACGTCTTCCTCAGAGCCCTTAGTTGATTATTGGGAACCCAGAGTTTCTGCGTCACTTGCAGAAGCACAACTGCAAAATGCAGTTTCCCCCTTGCTTAGTTCATGCTTTAAAACTCACCTTTTGTAGCAATATCTTTTCATTTTTTGATAGTGCTGTTCTCATTACTACTAATTAATCTTTTATTTCCCTTGTTCTATCAGCTATTCTACAGTTTTCTTTGGTACTTGATCCGTTGAGAGCACACTCGCGTTTCCCATGGAAATGCAGATAGTCACAGGCTTGCCATCCGCCCTGTTTCCAGACAGCCAGGAATGCGTACCCACACACAGTATGGCACGCAGCACAGCGTCCCACTGAGACATGGGGTTCATTGGTTTCAGCTTGGCAGTCACACAGATTTGAGTTTCAGACTAAATTTGGATCTTGTTCTGCCAGCTTCAAGGATAAGCAGAATGCCCTCAATCTACCTTCATCTTTAGTATGCCATAATATTCAGTGTTGTCTGCCTAAAATTAGGACTTCTGTGAGATTTTACGTTACTTAAAAACCATTGCACTTTTTTGCCAGGACAAAGTATTAATATTCTAACCTTTGTTCATCATAAACCTTGAGTGGAGTGCTTTTTACAGCCAGCAATTCTCCATCTGAAAAAAAAAAGCTGCCTGCTCTGAAGGATGGTGGCTTTTCATAGCTTTGTAGTAGTAGAATAAGTCTCAGGGAGATAAATTAGTGGAAGAGGGCACATGACCTAAAAGTCAAAGGTGAACAATGAATGGATTTATTACAAGCCATGCTTTTGCATCCATATATATAGAGCAACCTATTACATAGGACATCTATATCTTAATCTTAGCAATCCAATAAATCAGTCAAAGAAAATATCAGCACAGAATGTGTGATTCATGGTATGCCGCACCATATTCCAAGCCTGTCCACTGCTACTCCTACCCAGAACAATAACAAAGATCTCCCCATCAGAAAAGTGTCAGTTTTATTTATATTGATCCTAAAATCACTTTTTGAGCTATTTGCACTTCAAGCTGAGTATGGTGTGTGAATCAAGGAAAGGAAAGCAAACTCCCACAGACCTGGCACATTTCCAGTATTGCTAGAGAAAGGCAGGAGTGAGAAACAAAGAGAATAGGAGGTTAAATTTCACAGCAAACAAAATATCCAATGGGATAAATCTTTCCACAAACCCTCCATGCAGTTGTTAATGACCTCAGTTGATGACCTCATTCCTGCCCTGGTCTGTGACCTTTACAGGTATTGTGACCAGGTCAGAAATTTCTCCTCCAAGGGTATATCAGCAATGCAGGAAATAGCGTTAGCAGTTTAGTGAGTAGTATTCTTGCACCATGAATCAGAAATAATCCAGTGTTCCGTGCTGGTGCCATGGGACCGAATGCTACAGATAACTTTTTTGAGGTTTTTTTCCCCGGAGAAAATGTAGAAAGCTGAGATCCCTGATATTTACAGCCATTAAAGGTCCCATAGAACATTTCACAACACTAGTGAATAGGCTCCAGATTCTTTAGGTGGGTACCTCCAGCACAAATACATTTCTTTTGGGTTCCAGCTAGGTATATTTCTCTTTATTTCTGGTCCAGAGTCTTGCAAGGCAGTAACTTCTTGGTGGTGACCCCACAACAGACATTGCTACAGCAGCGGCATGATTTCATGTGAGCCAGAAGCAAATGCAACAGAAACGATGTATCAAATCAGTGATCCAGAAAATATGCACACGGTGGGAAGGACCTGACAAAGGACTCCTCTTCCCCATTTTCTACCCCTAAACTTGTCCTTGTTTCCTCGGTAAGAAACAGTGTCGGAGAAATTCCTGTAACAGCCAAATCAGGGAAACCCATTTACAAATTTTAATCATTCAGAAGTTAGCAAAACTCAAAAAGCTTGGAGATTAGTTTTGGATATTCCCTGTAATAAGACAAATATTACTAAGTAAACAGATAGGAAAGACATGGTTCTGTTTAGGATTTCAAACAAGCTTAGATAGTCTTATGGATATAACACTGGCTAAGACTTTCAGAAGATTAAAAGGTAGTTCCTAAAGATTTATACTTTTTTTTTTT
>VYXH01012172.1:0-10058 GCA_013397275.1 Burhinus bistriatus | reverse complement strand
TTTTTTTTTTTTAATATGGTCTGGTAAACTCACTCTCTGCTTCTATTTTGTCTGTAAAATAGTGCAATAATATTCCATTTCCTTCATCTTGTCTTAATCTGTAAATCTTGCTTGAATTTTTGGTTCATACTTTTACTAAAAGGGAGCTGATCTCTGCTTGAACCTCTAAAATCCTTGTATGTTGTAAGTAACATAAACAAAAATATAGGTTTGATTTCCATAAAAACATAGTTTGTATTATTCAAGTTCTTAAAATTTAGCATATTTTAATTAATGATAAGTTTATTTTGGTTTCATTTATGTTATCATTCTATATTATTTTATATTTTCCATTAAAATATATTCATTGAACTATACATTAAAAATTTGTATGCACTGAAGTTCATATAGGCTTTCCAGGTAAAAAAAAGCTTGAATTATTATTAATAATTTTCTGATAGTGTGAGTTTAATATTTAGCCATGGTGAAAATGACAGTGTCAAGAACTGTTGAGTGAGGAATAGAGAGCAGAACTGAAATAGAATTGAAAACTGTGTAACTCTGTGAATATTTGCAAATCATTAGTTCACTCATGTTTTGAAAACCTTGTGAGGTTCTGGTCACCTCATATGAAGAGGAGCACAAAGCCACTAGAAGGCTGAAAGACATGTAAGGCTTCTCTACAGAAATATTAAACCGACTGAGACTCTTAAGCTCAGACCAGAGATGACCAAGATATAATAAAGACCTGTAAAAAAATGAATACTATGGAATAGATAATATTATTGTGGTTTTGATAACACAGAAATGAGAGAACACCAAATGGAATTACGAAGAAAATTTTCTAAAATACTCGAAGAAAATACCTTTGTCATTCAATGCTTAAATGGATTGTTGAACCTGTCGCTACAGGATGTTTTGGTTGCCAAGAATACAAATGGATTCAAAAGCTGATTAGGCAAGCTAATGGAGGAAAGCGTCACCAAGGACTACTAAACGTGATAGTCTGATTACTGCCTCTGGCTCTAGTTCAGGAGGTCCCTGAACCAGAGATTGCCAGAAGCTGGAAGAACATAAGCAAGGAAAGTACCACTCTGTGCATACCCTGTTCATATACTCGTTCCCTGAACAGCTGCTGCTGGCCACCATCAAAGGTGAGCTTCTGGTCTGATTTAGCACTGCTGCTTTTTATTTTACACACACAAAAGACATAGACAGAGAGAGAGAGAGCAATTGTAGTATCATAGGTACTTTGGGGTTTTTATAGTGAAATTTTCTGCCTGGAGTTAAAAACTAAGTTAAAAAACAAATCTGATAAAATACAGCATGCTGACCCAAATGCTTTTTAAGTCAGACCATTCAAAATAACAGTTACGTGCCAGTTCTATTCCATTTTAAGCAGGAAACTTCAAAGAAAAGTGACAAAAAGGGTATCAGCCTGGAGATTAGCTCTAATTCCTTCAGACAAAGGAAGGAAGGGATCTGGGTCTCTTATTCCTTGCATAGAGTCTCTAAGCAGGAAGCTAACAGTGGTAGAAGTGTCAGGTACACTGTGTGCAAGGCTTGCTACAGTAAGTGTGGCATGAATAACACAGACAGAGACACAGCTACATCATGGACCCCAGGGGGGAACAAGTGAAGAAGCAGCCAGGACTGCTCAGAGGCCAAATTTCGCTTTCCTGGAAAATGTCAGTGTTGACAGCAGTCCTTTACATGCTTGAAGTACTTCCAAGGTTAGGTACTGGTGTGAGCAGAACTCCACTTTTGAATGCACAGGCGAACACTGTACAGCTAACATAAAGCCACCAGACACATATAGGACAGGAGGTGGGTGACAGCAGTACCTTACCCAACTCCTCCATTCTCCACCCCCAAGCACTACCTGAAACCTGTCTGAACTCAGATGCCTTAATTTTAGACTTGGTTACTTTAAACAGAAGTTTCCTGCTACTAATAGCCTTTGCAAAACCAGCCACAAGCCATTGCTACACTAATGCCCCTCCTACTAACTCGGTGAAGTACAGTTATGTGTTGGGAAAAGAGAATAAACAAAAGAAATTGAATAGCATTGCACCTTATGCCCATGATCTTTTATTCAAGAATTATTATAAATTTCTTGACCTTTCAAGCCGTAATCTTTTTGTACCCAGAGTGGAAGCTATTTTTATATCACTACAAACAAATTTATATCACTAAAAGGTAGGTCAGTGGTTCTCAGTCTCCAGTGTATCAGGATGACACTTTGAAGCTTTGATTTCTGCCTGTCAGGTCATATCCCTATGTAGCAGATAATATGACTTGACATTCTATAAACTCATCTATAAACCTTCACTTTCTACAACAGAGAAGCTCCAGCTGCACCACCACTATTCATTTGGGCATTGGCAGTCGCTTTTTAAAAACAAAGGCACAGCAACAAATAATACCCACCAGAGATCTTCTTCAATTGGCCAAGATATGTAAGTCCTGAGAGAAAATATCCCAGCCTAACACATCCGACACTACAAAATGTCACAGCATTAGCACTATCTTCCATGATAATAGCTTCATCATATATAAAAATTCCCTTTTTGGAAGGTTGCCAGAACGTAAGTCTAACAGAGGTTCAGGTCTACCACACACGCATCTGTGTTAAATAGGTGAAAATTCACTGCAAGAGCATAAACCAGCTGTGAATTGAGGCAGTTTACTTCAGTGAAGTTACTCCTAATCTACACAGGGTTAAAAAAAAAAAAAAAAAAGTAGATCAAAATATAATTAACAGACATGGATTCATAATTCTAATTAAATGAGACAGGTCATCTAATGTCAAAAGTTTTGTGAATTGCATCTGAACCTATCTGCCTAGAACTATAAAATATTTGTAACACATTTCCAAATGTCTAATATAGAGATGAGACTGACACATAAAAATTAAGGAAAGATACACTATTTCTCTATTAAAGAGGGTAATTTTCTCTGATAGCATCTTCCCAAATGATTATGTATGGCTAGACTTCAACTATGATGTTTATATTAGCTACATTTTAGGTAATTATATAGATAGAAAATTATCTTTATTAGAACTTCTGGCAACCCAGTGTATAGTGTTGTCTCATTTTTGTTTTCTAACAATCAATGACACAAAGTTTTATGTCTGTCTCACAGGGACAAGCAGTTTACCATGAGAGTTGCATTGATACTCTGAGCTTCTTCACTTCACCACTCAAATATATCAAACACAACGACCTTTTCCCAAGAAAATAGTTTTCCATCTGCAGGCAGACCCTCTTAAAATAGCAAATGTTCATCTGTGTTATAGGGTTGTGTTATAAGATTAGGTGGACCGACTTCTATTGCCCATGTCTTTTTTTGATATCTAATCATCCTTCAGCTGCATACAGCTAACCAATTGCACTGGAGAGTCCCTATATCTGTACATACCAGCTCTTGAAATACCGTTAAACATGGGACAAAAACATAAACCACAATAAGTTTAGTTTTATAACTGGAGGTGGTTGACAAGTGAAATAGAATACGAAGTACGCCTGAACTTCTGATGCCAGAACTGACCATTGCACTAGAAGATCTGAGTCGGTCTTCCAATATTTGACTGATCTGATGGCCTTTTCCATACCCCCACCTTCAAGTCAGGAAATGTTTTTCTTCATTTCAGTGCTCCTGTGAATCTGAGGAATCAAGGGAGTTGCCTAGACATCTTTATTAGACCTCTGTTCAAAGTAGCAATACCATTTGTTTCTGTTGCAAGAATTTCCCTCCTAATGGATTGTCTTAGTGTTGTGTTGCCAGGTCTAATCAGATAAAAGTACCATTTATGAGCCTACAGGAACCCAGAAATTTGAAAAGATTGTCCTAAATGGTTTTAGTAACTTTTCGTGTTTCACTTTCTCATCATCACTATGCTCTTCTAGAGGATTTCTTTGCCACTTGTGGAAAGTGCTAAATTTTATTCTTGTCTATGCTTCAAAATTGGTTAAATAATATGAAGACAAAGAATTTTTACTCCAGACAATTTGCATTATACATATATACCAGTATCCATTTTACTCCTGAGTCAGTTAATTTCCAAGCCTAATCAGAATTGCATAGGCTATATATTCATGCCTATAAAGTACATAAATATGTATGTGCATGTGTATGTATGTGTATATGCACGTATGTATATATAGATACACACAAACCATTCTCAGTGGAAGTGTTGAGGGGACAGAAATACCAGAATAGCATGTTCTGCAAATATATATATATATATACGTGAATGTGTGTGCATGTATATATATATGTGTGGGGGTGTGTGTACTTTCTGCATCTATTATTCCCGCACACACACCTTGGGGACAAAACAGTAAACCACTGGCCCAATCTGGACTGTCCTTTCTTATGCCCTTACAAAATTCTGAAGATTTGATTTGAAAGGATAGCAAAAGCTAGACAGTGATATGTTACAGTGTTATAACACAGAAGTTGCAATGCTGATTTAGCTGGAATGTTTCCACATTAGAACAAATGTGAAAGTGAGAATGGAATTTGTACAACAAAGCAAATTTCTTGTACCAATCATGCTGCATATGAAAGGTATTTTTTATTGAATACAAGTACTTATCTCATGAAAGGACAACAAGTAATTTCAAATAAAAATGGAAATATGACTGTGAATAGACAATTTACACATCCAGAGACAGTTTGAACATAATACAAGAGAGTTCTTGACCACTGAAAAAGAGATTTTCAGTAACTTGCTACCTGCTCTCCAAGCATACGGTGAACAATGCCTGGAGTTCCTGACCCTCAGCTATCCAGACTAGAGCCCATTGTAGCATATTCTGTGTCCTGCATTCTTTCACTGGAAATGAACATAGAATATGGACATGGCAATGACCATGTGCTGGTTTTGGCTGGGGTAGAGTTAATTTTCTTCATGGGAGCGAGTATGGGGCTATGTTTTGGATTTGTGCTGGAAACGGTGTTATCGATAACACAAGGATGTTTTCCCTATCGTTGAGCGGTGCTTACACAGCATTAAGGGCTTTTCAGCTTCTCACACCCCCCCGCCAGTGAGTAGGCTGGGGGTGCACAAGGAATTGGGAGGGGACACAGCTGAGAAAGCTGACCCCAACTGACCAAAGGGATATTCTATACCACATGACATCATGCTCAGCAATAAAACTAGGGGGAAGGTTGGCAGAGGGGCCGCTGCTCAGGGACTGGCTGAGCGTTGGTCGGTTGGTGGTGAGCAATTGTTTTCATTTGCACCACTTGTTTTTCTTGGGTTTTATTTCTCTTTCTTTGTTATTTCTTTTAATTACATTTATTATTGTTGTTGTTGTTGTTGTTGTTATTATTATATTTCAATTATTAAACTGCTTTTAACTTAACCGACAAGTTTTCTCACTTTTACCCTTCTGATTCTCTTCCCCCATCCCGCTGCAGGGGAAGTGAGCGAGTGCCTGTGTGGGGCTTAGCTGCCCACTGGGGTTAAACCATGACAGACGACTGTCGGGTTTAGCTCCAGTATGGAGCTGAGATGTCCCTGGAGTGCATGCTTAGGGATTTGAAATGATTCTGTTCTATGATTTAACCTCTGACCTAAAGGTCAGTGGCTCTATTTCATCATATCTGTTGTCCTAATGGGCTGGATTTGGGATATCCATCTACAAACTACACTGGAGATGAACAACAGAACAATTTTCAGAAGTTACAAAAAAGAAAAGGAAGAAAAATTAAGACTTATACTTCTTTTGGGGTTTTTATTTGCTTATTCTGCTTTTCTTAAAGTGTCCTTGACAGTTTTATTTTAAATGCATTTGTCGAATTAATATTCTGATTTCCATAGTTTATGCAATAAAAGCTTATTTATATCAGTTAACTATGTAAAAAATTTCATGCAAAACATCCTAATTAAAAGCTGCTATTTATTTCTTGATCCCAATGGGATATTTTTACTGGAAATATGTATCCTAAAGATTGTGCTGCCAAATTACCTTTTCTGTTATAGCTGAACTACTAAATTGAACCTAAAAAAGATGAGAATTTTTCTCTGATATCCTAGAATGTATCGTTAATATTTCCAATCTTGTATGGATGTAGGGGACAATATTTGCACTGCACAGATGACGCAACCTACTTCAGTAGGCCAAAATCTTATGAACCTGATTTATGACCTTGACAGACATTTAAATTGGAAACATCTGGTGACTGGACTGTCATTAATTCAAAGCATGTGTTTCTCATTTTCTGTTACTTTTTTAAACAAAATAAGATTTCATATAAAACTAATTGAAAGAATACGTGAGAAATTAAGGTACTAGCCTATGTTTGCATTCCCACTTATCACTAACACAAAATTTTACAGTTACTGATGAAAACACGCAAACACTTGAATACCACAAGTCCAAAAGAAATGTGAAAATAATTCCTCATTGACTGGATAGTTTTTTTAATTTAAATTTGTTTCTTTGACTTTGAACTGTGCATGTTTTTCCCTTCTTCTTTCGATAACCTGGCATCTTGCAACAAACCAATGTTCAGTGCAACAAACCAAATTATACACAGTTTGGTATTCTTCCACTGAAGAAATGCTGGCTTTCTAAAATAGTGTATTTTGTAGGTTATCATTTTATGTTTCCTTGTTGAAAGTATAAATACCTTTTTCAGATCTCTATAGCATAAGTCTAATTGTGATTGTAGAAATTTACCTGTTTAGAATGTCATCTCACTATCTAATAGTAATTAATGTCTTTACTAATAAAATACATGTGATCGCATGATGATCAGTCAATTAATAATTTTACCTCTGTCTTTGTAAAAATTCCTCTGTTACGAGAGTGGTACATTGTTTAATACATTGCTAGAACTGACATTCAATACATACTGACAATTTTTCTTTGTTTTAAACAAAGTAAACAAACATTTAATTTTAGAGACTTAGTAAGAAACCAGTACTTTCACCATGAATATCAAACATGAAGATGGACTCAAGATAAACAATTTCCTTCTTAACTGGATGATGAAAGTATTCATAGTAGGATTCATACAAACAACTGAGAACATTTACAAGTAGAAGCCTATACCTCAGTTAGTTAAACTTGGCTTCTTTACAGTCAATGGAACAAATAGTTACATTTATCATGTAATTAAGTTGACCTATTTTGGTTCACTAACCTATGATGAGATGAATTGTACTTTACAAATGATGAAAAGGGGAGTAGAGGGTGACTAGCTCAAGCTATAGACAGTTACATTTAGAAAGATGAATCTCAGCCCTGAAGTCTCTGAGGATATCACCAGCTATGACTAAAGAATTCATCCATACTTTCCTTAACAGTATAAATCATTGCAGTCAGTGCTGTGTAAAGTATGATTCATTTCATCCTGTTGTAGATGTCTAAAATAGACTCATAGGAATGTTGGATGGAAGGTACCTTTGGAGCATTATATGGTCCAAACTCCATTTCAGAGCTGGGCTCTCAACAACACTAGGTCAGATCAATTATGGCTTTGTCAATATAAGTATTGAAAAGCTCCAGGATTGGAGACTTCACCAGCTCTCTGAATAACCTGGTTCAGCAGTGCACTGCTCTCCTACTGATTTTGTTTTTCAGAATGTCCAATATGAACAAGCAAGATAGATTTTGTGACAAAAAAGTGTTTGGTCCTATCATCTTGGTCTCCATCATCAAGAGACGAGTATAGCATGACCTGCTGGTCAAACTAAAGGGCAAGAAGGAAATGCACAGGCAGTGGCAGCAGGGACAGGTATTCTGGGAAGAGTATAGGGACACTGCCCAGTTGTGTAGGGATAGGGTCAGGAAGGCCAAGACACAGCTGGAGCTGAACTTGGCAAAGGATGCAAAGAATAGTGAGAAGGGCTTCTATAGTATGTCAGCCAGAAAAGAAAGACCAAAGAAAGCATACACCCCCCCCCACGACAAGTAAGACGGGCAAACTGGTGACAACAGACAAGGAGAAGGCTGAGGCACTCAACAACTTCTTTGCCTCAGTCTTCACTGGCAGCCTCTCTCCTCACACCTCTCAAGTGGATGGACCACANGGAATTGTTTGGATGGTTGCATCCAGAGGGTAGTGGTCAAACGGCTCGATGTCCAGATGGAGATTGGTGACAAGTGGTGTCCCTTGGGGGTCCGTACTGGGACCAGAACAGTTTAATATGTTCATCAATGTCATAGGCAGGGGGATTGAGTGCACCCTCAGCAAGTTTGCAGATGACACCAAGCTGACTGGTGCCACTGACATACCTGAGGGACAGGATGCCGTCCAGAGGGACCTGGACGAGCTTGAGAAGTAGGTCCGTGTGAACCTCACGAGATCCAACAAGGCAAAGTGCAGGGTCCTGTACCTGGGCTGGGGCAACCCCAAGTATCAATACAGGCTGGGGAATGAAGGGATTAAGGGAAGCCCTGCCAAGAAGGACTTGGGGGTACTGGTGGATGAAAAACTGGACATGAGCCAACCATGTGCTCTGGCAGCCAAGACAGCCAACTGTATCCTGGGTTACATCAAAAGAAGAGTGGCCAGCAGGTCAAGGGAGGTGATTCTGCCCCTCTACTCCACTCTTGTGAGACCCCATCCAGCTCTGGAGCCCTCAGCACAGGAAAGACATGGACATGGACCTGTTGAAGAGAGTCCAGAGGAGGGCCACAAAAATGATCAGAGGGATGGAACACCTCTCCTATGAGGACTAATTGAGATAGTTGATGTTGTTCAGCCTGGAGAAGAGAAGGCTCTGGGGAGACCTTATTGAGACCTTTCAGTACTTGAAAGGGGCCTACAGGAAAGATGGGTACAGACTTTTTAGCAGGGTCTGTTGTGACAGGAAAAGGGGTAATGGTTTTAAACTAAAAGAGGGTAGATTCAGACTAGATCTAAGGAAGACATTTTTTTACACTGTGGATGGTGAAACATTGGAACAGGTTGCCCAGACAGGTGGTAGATTTCCCACCCCTGGAAAGGTCAGGTTGGACAGGGCTCTGAGCAACCTGATCTAGTTGAAGATTTCCCTACTCATTGCAGCGGGGGTTGGACTAGATGACCTTTAAATCTTCCTTCCAACCCAAACTATTCTATGATTCTATTATCTTTTTACCTGCCATTCAAGTAGTTTCAGGTGTCTCTTAGATCACCTTTTAATCACATCTACACCAGATTAATGAAGCTCAGCTTCTTTAGTCTCTCCTCATTTCTCACATGCTCCAGGCTTCTGACAGTTTTGACTGTCTGTTAGAACTCTACCACATTTTCCACATCTGTCTTGAATAAGAGGACCCATTACTGGGTGCAGCAGACCAGATGTGACCTTGGCAGTCCCAACCACCAGGGAATCACAACTTCCCTCAATACAGTAGTCATGTTTCTTCTAACATTGCCCAACATATTAGACCTATATTGTTATTTGCAATGGAAGTTCACTGCTGGTTCATATCCTGTGTGGCACTGAATCTCCATAATCCCCAGATGCCTTTCAGGAAGGCTATTACTCAGACAGTAGCTTCCTATCCTACACCACAGAACTACTACACTTCAGGTGCAGAACTTGGCACTGCTGTCTGTTGAGCTTATTGAGGTTTCTGTCAAGTATCAGTCCCTGGAGTTGTTAATTGAAACATTCATTACTGGACGCAAGCCAGACTGGAAATGGACTCGACACTCGCCGAGGAGACCAGCTCCAGTGCAGGTAAGTGCACGCTGGGGAAGGGGATCAAGGCGAAAAGGGCTGGCAAGGAGCTCTTTTTTGGGGCTCTAGAAACCCAGAGAGGCGGCTAGCTCGTGCCAGCACCAGAGGGCTGCTGACACGGCAGAGGGGAGCCAGCACCACCCGCGGCAGTTCCAAACGTGCTTCCGGAGCGTGGCGACCGGTCGCCGTGCACCGAGGAACTCAGTCGGCACTCAGCAAGGTAAGTTCAACTGGTGGTAACTGGTCCTCTGCCTGGCTCGAGAGGCAAACTTTACTCAAGTAGTGGTTGTTACTCTCCCAGAAGAGAACATAGCCATGGTTACCACTCGTCCCAAATCCCTTGCAAGAAGGCATATGACGACCCGGACGGAGCTTCTAGAAAAACATG
>VYXH01012171.1:65154-137647 GCA_013397275.1 Burhinus bistriatus | reverse complement strand
GATTCTATGATTCTGTTCTAAGTATCTAATCCATCTAAATGCTTTCCAAGTGTTATTTATCTTCAGTTTTAAAAATCAAGACACCTTCACAAATTTCAGCACAAGGGCTGTATTCACTTTTTCAGAAGGGTGCTATGACATTTTTATGCAAACTCCTCTTGGTTATCAAGTGTTTAGCATGGTCAGCGTTTGAAAAAAAAACTGTTAAGCAGCTCAGTATATACAATGTCAACTCTTCAGACAGCTTCATACTGACAATTAGAAGATCCAAGCATCTATTTTAAAATGTTTAACACGATATTCAAGAGGGCATTAATATTACTGTCTTCAATTCACCTCCCCCTCATATTTTTATGCAATAAGGAGCTTGCACAAGTGCTTCAGTCTGAGCAAAACAAATTAACCAAAGCTTAAAATCTCACTCTGTATTACATTAATTAGGATGGAAAAAATATATGAGAAAAAAATAATCAAAATAACTTTAATGGATTCTAATTGTTATTCTAAAGTATAGTTCTATGTGTGACAAATTTTATGTGCTTTGCTTATGCAGAAATTAAAATGCCTGTCCTTAGGATGCATCTTTATAATGAATACATAAATTTTATTACCTCATTATAAAATGTGAAGCAGAGATAATATATAAAAATTCCCTGATAACTTTATTCTTTTGTTAAATCTTTTTCAAAATTAAGGGACAGTTTTGGTTTGGTGTTTTTTTCTTTTTTTTTTTTTTTCAGTGATATCTTTTGCTTTTATTTTTGTTCTACTCCTTAGGCTACACTGTTACAACTAATTTTGTGCATAGGGAATCACTTCATCTCTGACCACCTTTGCATGATGTTAATAAGCTCAGTGTGTATCACAGGAATCAGGCTCCCACAGCTATTGACCAATAGGTGTCAATACAAATATGATGGGACCACTCAGTAGGTACTGCTCACTTGCTCTGGGCATAAGCAACAAATTTTAACCCAGATCCATAACACACGGTAATATCATTTTACCTCATGTGCACAGTAAATATTTTCTCTCTTGTAATTACGCATTTATCCATTCATAACAAGACTCTTCAACATTCTTAAGACAGTTGTGAGTAAGGGCATACCAGTGAAGTCGAGAAGTGGTAAGAAATTAGAAACAAAGGCTAGAACTAGTTCATTTTAATCAGGTATTTATCTTCTTAAGGTTTCTACATGTGTCTTGATCAGTTGTGTTGCAGCTTTGAAGAGTTTCTGAATGGAATTATTTCCATAGGCTAACCGGTTGTAGGAATTCAGCTTCTCTATTAGGTCTTTTTTTTTTTAAAACAAAGGCAGTAAATGGTATCAAGATAATATTTATTCAGAAATCACATAATAGATGAATTGCTTACAATTATGGTTACAAGAAGAAACTGCTGTTTTGAAACAGCATCAAATTCTAGTGAAGACTAGTAGAAGCTTATAAGAAAGGTGCTATGCTTCATATTGCTATAACAGATCTTTTTGGCATAGCTTATCAGTAATCTTACCAAATCTTAGCTATCTGCCAGGTAGCCACCCGAACTAATCATTTGAGATCTCCTTTTACAGTCAATGGAGAGAAATATGAGGTGTTAGATCAGTTTTCATCTGTCCTGTTTTAGTCATCTACTTTAGAATGAGATGAATCGCTCCCTAAGAGTGGCTATTTCTTGCTTTTAACTATAAAAGGAGCACCTTCATTTGACTTACTGAGACACCGTTGATATTTGTATTTGCTGATATGAATTCAGTTAATCTGCTCTCAAACATATGGTACTGGGATAATCAGAATCATCAAGTATCAGGTGATTAAGTGTCTGGAAATGCTTTACACCCTTTAAACACTCTTTGGGTCCAATTCTGATGATCATTCTCTCTGTTACCGTCAACTCCTGGTAATGACATAATGTGTAGTAATCACGTCTTATGTTCATCCATGAATAGCAGCCAATGAAGAACGCAACAAAAAGTATTTTCCCTGTAGCAGAACATCTTTTAGTCTCCAGCTGATTTCTGAAGTGAATGTTAAGGTTTTGATTTTGACCTGTGCCTTGAAAGATAAATTCTACATTGTATCACCTCCCACACTTTTCATAAAGGTGAAGTTGTTTTCAGAAAAGAAAACATGACAGACAATATATTCATTTTGCAGAGGTTTCTCCTGATCAAACTATTCTTTATTTCCTATTAATTATTTGCTGCAGACCATGATCATCAGCTGCAAGTGAGGAAGACAGGTACTCTATGGCTGATTGCATTTATTTCCTTACAGTTCGGCATTTAGCATCAGTGAAAATTCAGAAAGGCAGCTCAGTTTTTTGCTATAGATACTCAAGCAAACAAATACTACCCCAAAAGGGAGTAGTCTTCTACACAAACAGATAGTGCAATTTAAATTGGGGGAAAAGCTTAGGATCTGCCCATTCCCTATTATTAGACTAGCAGCCAAAACCTAAACCAAATACAAATTAACCCCAAAATTATGTATGACCCAAAGGTGTGTTTACTTGAGGGTGCTGATGAATCACTTGATTCTTTGGCAGCTATTTTGGTGGTAGCCACCATAAATAAAAGACAAGTTAAACATACAACTTAACTAGGAAAATTATTTTTCCCCAGTGGAAAAAAAAAAAATTCCTAACAGGAAAGTTTTCCTTTCCTGAACAAATTCAATCCCCCTCAACTCCAAACTAAACTGAGTCATCTGATTCGAACAGATTTATTTTCTGTTCATACAACATCTCTTTTTAATCCCTGTGGATAAAGTTCAGTTCTTGAAAAAGACAACTTATTTTAACCCCTCTTCAACCAGGGGACTTAAAACGATTTTAAAAAGTAATTTCAATTTACATTTCTATGAAATAATCCCTAAAAAACATTTAAAGGTAAAATCAGGAAAGCATTCACTTGATTCAGATATATAACTTTTGACTATGATTAGATACTTGATTACATTGCCAGTTATGGTGCTAGTTTTTTAACTTTTCACTACCAAACATGACATCAAAACTATGGGAATTTGTCATTTCAAATAACAATTTTTATATAAAATTTATATTTCAGTATTATAATGTAAAATAAATAATTTCATAAATGATTCTGCAGCCATAAAAATACGTAGTTTGCCAAAAATGAAAATTACTCCATCACAGTAGTATGAGAATTCTTATAAATTAAATAGCTTCACTCTTTTAAAAAACTGTATGATTATTTACACCCTAATACTGCTACCTCTTTGTTTGAGTAAATGGACTAAACTGACTTAATCATGTGGTCATTTGTGAGTACTGCCAAAGCCCACTGCATTTCAATGGCGCAGAAAATTACAACATTGCAGAGTGATAAGGAAAACCTATTAACAAATTAAAATCCCCCCTGAGCAGGAACCTTCTTGGAAATGTCTGGCTAAAGATCAGAAAAGTATATTAGCCAAAATATGCCATTGAGTGTCTTTTCATCTTCTGGTCTGAAAAAAAACACCAAACCACCTCTGTTGTATAACTGAAATGTCATGTTTTTAAAGAAAATTTGTCTGCTGACTTATAAATATCAGCTTTTTAGAGAGAGACATTAAGATGTTACTTTCTCTTTATGAAGCAACTGACATTCGTGTGCCTTAGGTCACCTTAGATACTTGAACTTAGTCACCTGTAAGATATACATACAAATAACAGGAGTGAAAGAAGTAAATAATTTTAGCTGGGAGTCTAATCTTCCTAAAACCTTTCTAGAAACTGTGAAGAAAGATATGTTAAGGCTCTGAAACACACCTGAAGATATGTTTTTCCATTGGCTATAGAAAAATTGTTAAAATATGAATTTCATTGTTGGGATTATTTGCTAAAGATCACTAGTTTGTACTTGCATAGATGATCAATGTATTAATAATTACATCAGCAATAACTCAACTATTCTACAGTCATTATATTTGGAAAATCTAAGCTTAGTTTTATATATAAATAGAGGAATACAAACTCACAGGTTAAAAGAAATGAAAAAATCCCAAGATAAAGCTTAACTCAAAAATACACAAATATAAACAGGATTTACTAACTAAATCTCCCACAGCACAAATCTCGCACTCATACCTCAAACAGAGTGGAAGATGACAAGAATTCGTCCCAAAAGCTCATTTCAGATACAAGGCCTTAGTTTCCCTTAATTCTTTTTAATCAGTGGACTTCAATACTTAGGTTTGCTTCCAGACTGTAGGTCCTGCTCCTCATGCTGCACACATTGAAAACCACTCCAGGAATTCACTTTTGTAAACAAAAGCAAACTTCATACCGAGGAGGATGGGGGAAGTCTTTCTCCAAAAGACTTTTATCGAATACTAGGTACCTTTTAGGGAGATTTTATTCCAACGGTCACTTTCTACCGATGGTATGAAGGGGAGTCTACCACCTTTGGCTTCCAGTGCACTGCCCAAGCTTCCAGAACTATCCCAAATGACCTGCCTCACACAGGTCCTTTTGCTACAATCAAAACCACACAATACACACTCTCAGTCTCTATCTCTTTGTGAGATATAACCTTTCTATTACACTGAACACAATCAAGCCCTGACCTCTGGGAAGGGGGGAAGAAAAAAAGAACAAAAAAGGAAAAACGTCCCAAGGACAAAGGAGCTCAGCTTTCAGGTTTGAAGGAGCAGTAATTTATTC
Source organism: Burhinus bistriatus (assembly GCA_013397275.1). NCBI lineage: Eukaryota > Metazoa > Chordata > Aves > Charadriiformes > Burhinidae > Burhinus > Burhinus bistriatus. Next base: position 132,978 of record VYXH01012171.1, on the reverse strand, counting down.
TCCACATGTCTGAAGCTAGCTCAGAAGCAGGAACGCTCACCTCTGCCAGAATAAGCTTCTCAACTTCTCAGGTGATGATTTAGCAGCTTGTGCTGTGGTAGCACAGAGCAGTTCAAATCAACGCTGAAAGAACAAAAGATTACAGAGATGGAGGCATCAATTGCCAGCAAAAGATTTTTGCTTATGAGTCCGCCTTACAGCCTAATGAAATCTGCTTTGCTTTGGGCCGGATTCCACTGCTGGGAGAACTGAATACTACAGTCACATCCTGTTCTGTGAGTACATTTCAGCACAGTCACTGTGTGATGGGCACAGAATAGAAAAGGAATGAAGGTACGTTTTACAATGCAGGGACAGGAGCAGAGAAATGAGTGAAAGGTGAGGACCTCTTTCGCAAACTGCCACTGTGATCTTCCTGAATTTTGTGCTTTCTTTTGGAACTGTGGATACACAGCTAGGCAGCTGAGCTCTGCAGAGTGGATTTGAGTACACGTCTCCACTGCAGGAACTCCAGAAAGGATCACATTAAAGAGGAAGCCCATGCTACAGCACCCTGTGTGATCACTCTACTGATGCTGTTCAGGCAATGGCATGGCATGCACCAGATGACAACACAGAGGGATGGCAGTCCACTCAAAGGAACCCTCTCACTTTTCAGGCATGTCCTGTATTAATGTTCAGTGCTTTGTTTATTCTCTCTTAGGAGATGGAGAACTTTGAACCTAGCAAGGGACAGCTTTAAAAATGTACCTTGCAGTGCGCTCGGTTGAACTGTTCTCCCCCTCCACACTTACTGCTTCCCTGAGTCTGCCTGAATTTATTCTTACTGACTTCGCAGGAGTAGGAGGTTGCACCACGGTACAAGGAGAGTCAGTCACTAGCTATCTCACCATAACAGCTTTGATCATTCTGAACGGTCAAAATTTATGGATATCCAGTTCAGAGCTCTTTTCCAAGTAATTCTCATACACTGCGCCAAAAGAATGAGAAAACAGCTGGTTCCTAATACATAATTGCAAATTCTGTCCCTTAACGGAGTATCCTGGCCAGAAGAAGGAACAGTAACAGTTCATTTTATTGTATAACTCCAGAAATTACCAAGGACTTAGTGTTTCAGTGACAGAAATGGAAAACATTTACTCCAGCTGGAGACAAGATCCTCAGAGCAAGGATTGCCCCCCCCCAGAAATAAAAATAAATAAATAAAATAATTAAGGCAGCAGTCTCTGCAGTGGTTTAAGATAAATGGGTCTATGAAGATCTTTCCCATAGACCTGAATTACATGAAAGCCCACAGTTTGTTTTATGATCAGAAAGACATTCAGTGTAGGAAGGTATTTGATTCCAAGGAGGCTGACATCCACAGATGAAGGAGGATGGAAGTCTAGTCCTACAGTTACAGTGAGGAGATTTGGAAGATTCTTGCATTGTACACACAGACGGTATATCCGATAATTCAATCCAGGAATAATCCTTGGTGTTGCACTAAGGCTTTGCTGATGCATAAGTAAGACCTTAATGAAGAATACTATATGAAAACATGAATCTTGTCAATTGCTCCAGCACTAGTAAGGAACGTAATCGGAGCAAAGGTACATACAATCTTGGACGTGTAGTCAATGCAGAACATCTGTGGACAGATAATCTGAATGATGGCTTTGCAGATCATGTGATCACTACCACCCTCCCGCTGCCTGAATTCGAGCAACCTTGATAAACAAGGCTTCTGTGGATAATTGCGACTCTCTCTTCATTGACTCCTGCAAAGGAGTTTGTGACAAGTATCTGCTCCTGGAAGACAACTTCACAGGGGATCTTCCATATCCAGAATTCAAGTTTATTCACGGTCTACCACCATCTGGTATGACTTATGACCATTTTTCTGTGCTCTCCATTACACAATGGCTAACAAAGTCTTCTAGGTCAATTCAATTACCTTAACTTGTCCTTTTGTCACTCACCCCGTAGTTCCCGGTACAATCGATCTCCCATCTGAAGTGAATGGAAATTCACAAGGACTTGTTCCGTGAAAGTGCAAAGTAAACCACCAAGTACATGGCAGAGAAAATGTAGAGGGACAGCAACATGTAACAGTCTCCAGCAAAAAGTGCTAGACAGAGGTGGTCCATGTTCACAGGGGTTTCTAACATGATACCACAGAACAAACAACTCTTGAACTTACTCAATGTGTCACAGAGCTAGAAGCAAAGACCTTCACAAGATGTACAGTATCAGGGGTTGCTCCAGTTCTCCATGTAATCAGTATCTCATAGAGGGGAGTAGCCTGAAGCACTGTAAGCAAGCTACCATCACCTAAGAGCCAGGGATTGTTTGTCTGAGCAGTAGCCTTTAACAATATACATACAGCCTTACATTATATATTAAGTTAAGCTTGTCTGGGACTTCCCTCTTGCATTGAGGCTAACTGGAATGAAACAGCCTCCGTTATACACTAAACTCTGTCACCCTCCAAACCATCATAGTCACATTCAAACTGTATGTTGAAGAATGATCCTGTGGCTACAATAACCCCTGGGCTGTATTAACACTATAAATTGGCACCGGCCAAAACTATGCTAAGAATCATTCTCACTGTTTATTCATACAGGCAACTGAGTTNATTCTCACTGTTTATTCATACAGGCAACTGAGTTTCAGTAAAAAAAAAAAAAAAGAAGAAAAAAAAACCCCACACAAACAACAAAAAGCACCCCTCCCCCCCTCAAAAAAAAAAAAAAACAAAACCGCCAAACCCAAAACAAAACCCAAACCTCCCTGGGATATTTACTTAATAAAGCTTCTATTCTGAAAGAACCTAAGGGTCCTTGTGCTCAAAGGCAGTTTCTTTCTTGCTACATCCCTGCTGTCTGCCCTGTGTGTGCTATTAGATATAACACTAACAGAGAAGATACTTGGCAGTATTTTAATTAAGGAATCTTGCAAATAAAATTTATTTAAAAGCTATGCAGTAGGGCTTGAACCTCTCCCATGTATGATCCATGCTCTATTTTTTTTTTTCAGATGTGCATAAATAAATCAAAGAATTTTTGTTTTCTATTAGTTAACTGATTTTTGCTTTTTCAGTTTCATTAACAGTATGAAAGCACCAGTCTATTCTTCTGATCACTGTTGGGAATGCATACTAATTAGATAGCCTGATGCAGTATGAGGAAATCTATAGTAACTTCACAGCTCTGTTGAAACTTCAAAGGAAGGCTCCCAGAGTTGCCAATGGCAGCAAAATACCAGAAGCTCAATCTCTAGTTCCAGTCCTACCTAAAACATTTAAGCATATAATGAAAACTCAAGTTTTAAGATGAAGAAAGAAGCCTTACCCAAGAAAATGAGGTAAAGAAACATTCTTCTGTATTTATGTTTATCTTGAACTCTAAAAAGATCAATGAATACATATCCATGCATCCCAGAGCACTAGGATCTCAATCTTATGTTTTCTGCTATCAATATTCTTGCTGCTTGAAAAATGAAACATACTTTCTGCATAGCCATTGTACCTAAGTGTTGTCTTCGGAGCTCCTCAGCTGGCTTACATGAAACATTTAACAGACGTGCAGAAGAGGAACCTTTGTTTCCTCTTAAGTTACAGTTCTGTTATATCACAGATGAAACATACTTTGTTTATTTGAATAAACCAATCAAATGCAGCAAAGTGTGGACAGATTAAACCTCTACCTTGTATTGAAGTTACATACTTTTTACCGGTTAAATATATCCTTCACAAAAAAAAGAGTGGGAAAACCTTTGTGGTTTACCCTTGTGAATCTATGCAAACTAAAAGAAGCACATAATTTTGATGTAGTGTTTTACTAATCTACATCACATATATTTATAATTTGAATTATACAATTTGCATTTACATTATAATTTAGTTTATGTAGTTAGAAAACTTTGTCCTTATTTCAGATAAAACAATATGCATCCACTACCTTGTTAATTTAGTTACAAAATTAAGTTCTTCAGTTAGAATTCTTATAAGCCCTGTTGAATCTTCACAGAAACTTTAACACCTTTTATTATCTTTAAATCAGTATTTTTGGCAGTCTAATTTTCTGTCTTTCTGTTACTACTCTTAGATGGTAGGAGCAGCTCTTACCAAGGCTCTACAGGACTTGATGCTCTGCTGGGCACCATGTAATTCTACCTTGCCAATTACTTAGAACTCTATTTGCTTATATTGAGTGAACACAGTCCAGCTTCACAGTGTGTCATGACTCTGTCATCTACCTATTTAGGAAATACACAGTGGACAATTTACCATTGTATAAAGCTTTTCATAATATATTTTTTTATTTAACAGAGTAGTATTTTCTTTAAGAAGAAAAAAAAAAAAAAAAAGAAAAAACTCCAAAAGTACTTCCTAACTTCCTATTTTAAAAGAAGAAAAAAAAAAGTTTTTTAAAACGTGAAACAGGAAAAAAAAAAAAAATTGGCCAAATTTTTTTAAGGCTCAATATCTATACAAGAAATTGTTCTTGATAATAAATGAACACAAGGTCATCATGGAAGTGGGATGTCTTGAAAATAAATGCAGCCTTTATTTTGTCGGGTAGCAGAGAAGGCGTTTTTTTAAAAATATATGCATGTATATTTGATCTCTACATATAATTTTTTGCTTATATATCTATATCTTTTGCATCTATTTAGATAAATAAAATTGTTCAGGACCTATTGTAACAGAAAACTTTTTGAATTATTAAATACAAATCCAAATAGTGAAAAAATGCTACTTTTTAATTAGGTCAAAGATGATTGAACACTTTCTCTTAAAAATGAAACCCTGAAATACAGATTTTGTTTACAAGATTTAAATCTAATAAATAAACAACCAAGATTGATAGAAAGGCTTATGGAAGCTAATATGATGGTAGCAAAATATTATCTTTAATTCATGGGGCAAAAGAATTCTGATTCTCTACTGGATCAGAATTCTGCTTTATTAGAAATATCATTAAATTCCAATATAAGTTTTAAATAAACATGGGAAAATAGCCTGATTTTGAGAAAAGTAAGATCTATTCACTTTCACATTTTTAGTAAAACTGTTTTTTTAATTTATTTTAAAAGATTGAGACATATAATCACTAGCTAGTTTTCAAGATTTCTTTAGGTTTTTTTCATTACAGAAAAAGGGAAGCAGCTTTCACATCTCATATCCTAAAACCCCTGGGAAAAGTACATTTGTCATCAGAAATGACGTATTTAAAGGAGATTATAAAAGCAAAACCTACCACTTTTAGAAAAGCTTCAAAATCACATTTACACCAAAAATATATTTTTACACTTATATTTCTCTTCCTTTATAACTGGAAAAAAATATGCCAAATATGTTCTAACATAAAATTTTTACCTCCCTAACACTACTTAGGATGTGTCTGACCAGATTCAAAATGCATTAAGTTGCAGAGCTGAAATTATAAAAATTCAACTATCTTACTGATGGTTTAGTTTGGTTTTGGTTTTGTTTTTTCTTCTCACTGAAGGCTTAGAATAACAAAAGATATCAAAGGGGTTGTCAAGCAGTGACCAACCTTTCCGTGCTGGCCCACACCATGATCAATTATGCTAAAGGAAGTCTAACAGTAGGTTGTAAATGGTGATAATAAATATTGATTTCGGAATGGATGAACATTACTCCCTGTGTTGCATACTTTCATGTTTTTTAAGCTGTTAATGATATTAGTAAGTAATCTGCTAAATGAGGGGTTATTGTGTACAATAGTAACAGATGAAGTAATGATTTGCGCAAATGAATTGCACAAATTATTTGTTATTTGTCACAAAAGCAGAACTATGAGAAAACAAACAAAATTATCAGACAGCAAATTTGGAAATACCAAAGGAAAGAAGATAATTTACAGTTTAAGTCACTACTGCAGTATCCTGTAGAGGCTGAAACTATACATGCTTTCAAAAGGATTAGATGAATGCATATTTGATCACTGACTACTGAAACAGGTGAAATTATGTTCCATAAAGCTGGAAGCTAGCAGGACATGCCAGCCAAATTATGACTATTCATATCATGCTACCAAATATCTACTACTGTATTATTACTAGCAAGTCTCTGAGTTAATGCATTTGTGGTCTGGCCCAATACAGAGGCTCATCTACATACAGTTACAGAACGTGTTTAGAAAGGGACAAAAGAAAGATCATTTATTAATGATTATTAAGAAGTAGACAATATAATTTTGTTGTTTTGAACTAACTGGAGTTATCACCTCTTTCAATGATTTAGAGGAAATGGCACTGAACAGCAGCTTCAGAAATTCTGTCCAGAAAACCATGTCCTTTCAGAAGTATATGGTTATTTCTGGAAGCACAGGTAAGAACTATTTTAATTAACAGGAGATAAAAGGAAAAACTGAAGATACACAAAGCAAAGTGTAACTAGTTAGCAAGGTAATATTATTCCCTTTTTTTTGTACTGATGGATATAGCAGATGTTAACAACCCTCCTTTCAGATAAACATACCTAACTTTCTTCAGGTCTATGATGTACAAAATCTCCCCTTTGCTAAACTTTAATTCTGATATTTTGCAACAGTATTTGATTTTATTGCTGGAACTGAAGGGACTGGTATCAGCACAGGATACTTTTATCTATAGTAACACTTTTCACAGATATGCGTATTTTACCCTTCTTGAACTACTATTTATTACGTATGATTCATAGTGAAAATTAAGTAATTTCACTAGATTCTAGAAAATATAAACCTGACTGGATTACAGTTAATATAATGTGGAAATGGTTCCCTTTTTAAAATCACATCTAAAAAGATTTGCAGTGTAATACTCTTAACTTCTAAGTTTTTGCAAACAAGCCCATGTTGAGCTGTATTTTCCTGAAATATTCACTCATTCCTAGGGAAAAACTTCTAAGAGCAGCAGCTGTATGTGACATTATATATATTTCTTTTAATCTCCTTAAGCTAAGAAGGTAGTGACAGGAAAAAGACAATAGAAGGAGAGTGAATAACTGTCTATTTGCCAAAATGGCTTGCTCTTCCTGGGCTAAAAGAATAAAGAGCAAAACCAGCCACAAACATGAGTTGCTGAAAAGTTTTTCACATACTGTGCAGTTGGTAATTGGAATTTGGCAGTCAAATTCTTCAGATATTCTGTCTAGACTACATATGCTCCAGATTACAGATTAAAAGGCTGAATGGGAATTTCTGTTGTCTGATATGCCGCTGGGTACCAGAACAGTGGCTATTTCCTTTACTTTTCAGTGTTCCCCTTTCCCACATCCACACAGCACAAAGAAGAAAGTGAACTGATTCGAAGGAAGAAGGGACATGAACTAGACTGGTGGTAAAAAAAGAATCAGAGGTCAAGAAAAGACATAAGAACCTATGAAGCTAGATAAATCATGAGAGATGGTGGAAAGGAAATGGAAGGAAAAAAAGTAAGGTTTGAGGGGACAGGTTCCAGCAAAGAACATGGGAAAACAGAATGATTAACCGAGGAGAATTTCAACAAACTAAGTAAGTTTGGAATGATATTCTAGGAATACTCTGATCACTGGTGTTATCACTGAATTGTCTGTAGTGCTTTTGCCCTCTGTACAAGGATGGCCACATTCATGACAGGCCTGCATAGTCAGGCTATACCCAAGGGTTGTTAGAGAGACTGCTAGTTGGATTTGGCTAAAACTGACAGGATCAATATAGATAATTGTGTTCCAGTGCCTGCAAATGTTTTCTAGTACTGTTTAATTTACTAGAATAAGTGTAGCTAGGAAATTTCGGAGTTTTATAAGACATCTGATGCAGAGAAAACGAATTGAGAAAGAAATAATCTAAGACAAATTTCAAGAGATAAGGACACAAGCTGAGAATAAATCAGGATAAATCAGTGAACTGGGTTTGCATGGCAAGGTTTTGGTAGCGGGGGGGCTATAGAGGTGGCTTCTGGGAGAAGATGCTAGAAGCTTCCCCCATGTCTGATAAAGCCGACACCAGCTGGCTCCAAGATGGACCTGCCACTGGCCAAGGCTGAGCCAATCAGTGATGGTGGTAGCACCTCTGGAATCACATATCTAAGAAGAGGGGAAAAAAAACCTTCTGGGAAAACAGCAGCCAGGAGAGAGGAGTGAGAATATGTGACAGAAATAACTATGTAGACTCCAAGGTCAGTGAAAAAGGACGGGGCGGAGGTGCTCCAGGTACTGGAGCAGAGATTCCCCCGCAGCCCATGGTGAAGACCATAGTGAGGCAGGCTGTTCCCCTGCAGCCCATGGAGGTTAACAGTAGAGCAGATATCCACCTGTGGAGGATCCCACGCCAGAGCAGGTGGATGCCTAAGGGAGGCTGTGGCCCTGTGGGAAGCCCACACTGGAGCCGGCTCCTGGCAGGACCTGTGGCCCTGTAGAGAGAGAGGAGCCCACACTGGAGCAGGTTTACTGGCAGGACTTGTGACCCCATGGGGGACCCACACTGGATTCCTGAAGGACTGCACATCGTGGAAGTGACCCAGCTGGAGCAGTTTGTGAAGAATTGCAGCCTGTGGGAAGGACTCAGATTGGAGAAGTTTGTGGAGGACTGTCTCCCATGGGAGGGACCCTACGCTGGAGCAGGGGAAGAGTGTGAGGAGTCCTCCCCCTGAAGGGGAAGGAGCTGCAGAAACAATATGCGATGAACTGACTGCAACCCCCATTCCCCATCACCCTGCACTGCCAGGGGGGAGGAGGTAGAGAAAATCAGGAGTGAAGTTGAGCCTAGGAAGAAGGGAGGGGTGGGGGGAAAGTGTTTTAAGATTTAGTTTTTATTTCTCATTACCCTTCTCTAATTTGATTGATAATAAATTAATTTTCCCTAAGTTGAATCTGTTTTGCCTGTGACATTCAGCTGTAAATGGTGAGTGCTCTCCCTGTTCTTATCTCGACCCATGAGCCTTTTATATTTTCTCTCCCCTGTCCAGCTGAGGAGGGGAGTGACAGAGCAGCTTGGTGAGCACCTGGCATTCAGCCATGGTCAACCCATCACAATAAGAATAAGTCAGGACAAAGAACCCAATGGAACAGAAATGCAAGACAGTAATGAAAAGCAGAATGGTCCACGGCATCCAGTATGTGTTCTCTTTTAGCATGCAGAATGAACTCATGTTTCCTGAGTCTTAGTTGGAACTAAAAGGATAACGGTGTATTACTGCTACAAATGAAAGAAATTAGAGACCTTCGTTACCACCTTAAGTTTCTAATTCTTCAAGGTAACATTATGATGGCACATAATGTAATTTTTAAGGTAGTTCGGGCATTACGTTACAGTTCAAATGAAAGAACATTGCAGATGCAAATTCACATGAGGCAAATTAGAAAACACTGGAATTATACTACTTTTGGAGTTCTCTTTTCATTCATTTGTGAAGGCTGGTTCTTAATTACCTAATGACAAGAAGAAACCTCCAAGTTTTCCACCTCATATAAAAATAAAGTACAGCACATGGCATAGACAAATCAAGAGTAAAGCAGCTGAAAATCTTAATCTTTTGCAGAAAGTGGAAGGAGTTTGCTTTTTCTAGTTTTTCATTACTTCATTCAGTCTCCAAAGTTCTCAGAGATAACCAATAAAGTTCTGAGATAACCATTTTCAATATGAATAAAGCTAAGGGTTTTTTTGCTTCCCTTATCTCCTTCTTTTCTTAATATACACTTACATGTTATCTTTTGTTGTCGGTATTAACTGTGCTTTGTGTTTGCCTGCAATTTTTTAGTGAAAACGGAGGCAAAAGAACTATGCAGTACTTCAGTATTTCCATAGTTTTGTTTCCAGGGGAACAACGCTGTCCCTTACCTTCCCCTTACATTACAATTTAATGTTACCAGTAAGGTGTTTTGCTATTCTGCGCCAAGGTATTCTTGATTTTGCACTGGTATTCCTGTGCCATTTATTTTACACTCATACCTACTAATCAGACTGTATCCTGCTCACGCTTGATAAGAACTGCTAACGTTCTTCAGTTCATGGATCCCTAGCTTGAAACCCTCTGGATTACGTACATTCCTGAATGGCAAAACCACAACTGAACATAGCCGGCACAACCCTTTGAACATGTAGAATATTATATAAATGAAGAAGGTCTGACATTCCTAGAACCTGAATTTCTCAAATATGATTCTCAAAAAGAGCATTTTTAACTTAAATTATATTTATATGCAGTTTCTGTTTCTTATTAAGAAGGTAAATTTATTATGTCATAAAATAAACAGCACATATCCTAATTAAATATATCAAAGCAAACAGCAACTTGTGATTAAATTAATATATGTGTATTTAAAGAGGATTAAAACTGCAGCGTATGGACAAACCATTTAAAATTGAAGCTAAAATCAAATATTCAATAGAAATATCATGATAAAATACGTTTTATATTTACATGATTCATAGGCAAGGGGAAACAAATTCAGACTACAAATCTTATTATTGGCATTTCCTCTTTTTTAATTACTTTATTTTGTAACTTTAGCATTTTTTCTTATTAATGCACTTCAGATACATTGTGCATAACAGCTTGTTTAAGAAGGATAAAAACCAAATCTATTATGCATTAAAATGTAATAACTATTCAGAAGGAAGTTCTGGGTTATTAACTCTGAGTTATGAGTTATTCATAAACTTACATTACACAACAGACTACCAGCCTATAACAGGAAATGAAAGTGACAACATCCAGCTCATAATAAAATGTTTTAAAAATGTTTTATTATTTAAAATTTTAAAGGTTTATGTAATTATTTAAACTGAAATTTGACTAGGACAGTAATATAGAGCTATTCTTAAAAAAAATACAGCTGTTCCTTCAACGATCTCATGTAATCTGAATCATGTGCATACGAGGCACACGTTTTAAGTATTTGGAAACTAAGAAAAATATGTAATTTTCTGGACTGTCCTCTTGTATGTACCAAGCCTGACATATTTAACAGTTTGGAGATAAGAGTTAACAATCTGAAACCATCCCTTGAAATGGTAAGTGTGTGTTTCAATTGACGGAAATTAAAAAGAAAAAAATGTTTAGAAAATACATACAATACATTGGCATGTAGCAACCAAAACTATAAACGTCTTTCGCTATAGGAAGTATAATGTATGCAGGACAATACCTGTATATGCAAACTGAACAAGATCCCATAGTGCATTGGGGTCTATGCCTTCCATTTTGATCTCTTCTTGCTTGGCTTCACAAACATCACTTGTAAACATGGCAGCAAAGTAGTCAGAGACAGAACTGAGGACAAGTCTGCAAAAAAGTGAGAAACTGGTGTCATTTACATTGATAGCTGTATTAGAAATTTCATATATTAAAAAAAAACCAACAAAACAACCCAAACTTATTAAAAAAATATTTTCATAGTAATTATAAATTATCATGACCAATATATCATCAATGCATGTAGGCAGCAAAATACAGCATGACATTTAATCTAATTTGTTTTTGTTTCCTGTGATATGAACCAAGTGGCACATTAGCATATAACTATAAAACAGACAGAAATTAACGTTCAGTCTTTCTGATAATTTTCCAACCATGCACATGTCCCAATAGTTAACAAGACAAACTCTTAGTATCAAAGACAGCTTATTAGTGAAACACATTTCATACTCCAAAGGTACTCTTCATTGTTCTTAAAAGGCCTATTTTTTATAAAATTTACTAACAGTATGTAACTTTACACAATCCTTCAACCTTCCGTAAAACTGTTAGTGGCTTAACATGCTATTCACTAAAAATAAAAAATAATAATAAAAAAAATAAAATCATTGTGTAATGCAATGTTTTTGTTAAGAAACATTTCCAAAGGAAAATAATTTCAAAATACTTACAAAATGTGCACGGCTTGTTTGGGGATCTGATTTAGATAAATCAAAACCACAGCGGGTACCAGGTATGATTGTCCGTACTGGGGCCCTAAGCTAAGGCATTCTTCTAAATACCATCTACAATGATATTATGATTTTGTTAGGAGTGAATATTCACAGATGTTCTTGAGCTAGAAATGTGGTACAGCTATAAATAGTGTACCACATGCTTCCATAAAAGATGGTCAAATTTCTGGCTTAATTTGAAAACATAATACATAAACACATTGATAAAAGACACAAGAATCACAACTGGAGAACTTGGAAACCAAGAGAAAATATTTAGCCATTTGTATATAGTTAACTCTTTTGTCCAAGAAAAAAAAAAAGGAAAAAAAACCCAAAAACTGAAGAATAACAAGTTATCACTTATCAGCCAGTGTGATAATTGATTGCTTTTGCTCTCATAGCTCATCCCAATAGTAAAGTAAAATATGACAGTTTGAATTGGCTTCATAATGTTACAGTGCTTTAAGCTACTACATTTTACGTGAAAGTAGAGCAGCTTGAGAACACATATATGATCTTTGGCTCAAATGATGAGCAATGACTAATTAGGTGCAGTAGTTTTATCACTTCTGGTGGTATGTTCAACTCTAGCAATCATGAATTTTAGAAGTAAAGATCCTAATTCACAAATAGCTCACATTTGTATTCATATCGTTAATATAAAACAATAGATGGCTACAAAAAGATGAAATTAGAAATATACTTTGTTGATACCTCCAGAGACTCCAAATTCATTAATTGTTTACTTATTTTTTAACTACTGAGGAACATTTACTTCTATGTTTGTGTATTTATTACATTGGCTGAGTATCACAAGTGTATATTTAGTCAACCAAGGTAACCATATAATTCTGGATAACCAAAAAAATCTTATAACCATTCTTCAAATACTTTTTCTGATCACTTATTTATTATAAGTGACTTGATTCACTGTTATTTGATGCTTGATTTGAAAAAAAATCACAGAAAAAAGCAAAAAAAACATAACAAATTGACAATTTTCTATGAGATACAATCTCTCACAGCTAGCAGAGATGTAGTTTAGGTCTGTGATTAGGATTTCCATCTGAGAACATTTTGCATCAGCTGTTCCTTCAGATTTATTAATCACCATTTAGATTCAACTGTGAGTCTTCAACTCAATCACTTGCTAAAAGCAAAGCCAAACCCTTTTGCTGCATCAAAACCAACAGACTAATGAACTGAAATTTTAGTATACCAGTTGATGATCAATTAAAATAGTTTTAAACAATAGTATCTTATACTTGTAATTTATATCATTTGTGCTTAGACATTATTTATTATATAATCTTCTTGTATATGCATTTCTCAACTCAAAGACAACAAAACAGAGGGAAGACAGAAAATAAATAACAGAACGATTACATCTCTCTCACAAACTTCTACAAAAATCTGTGATTTTCTGCAGTTTCTCTCATGGATTATTCTGGGTAAGGAAATTCAAAGAAGCTCTCTAATGGATTTCAGCTGCAAATGAGCATTCAGTCTACAGGACCAGATGAGATCCAGTCCAAAGTGAAAAACTTTGAAAAATATATAATACAGATGTCAGGTCCTCAGCACTACCTGTTTTACTTACAGGTTTATCCCTACTCATTTGCACCACCTATTAAAGAAGATGGCTTAATTGAGCACTCAGGTTCTGTGAAGCAGCAGCTCACCCAAACAAGCAAGACAAGTTTTTGAACAGAGTGATAAGGAAAGAGGATTTTTTTTTTTTTTTAAGTCCTTTATGTTAATCAATAGTTAATATAAATCAGCTATTTCACTACCTGAATATAAACAAAAAGTTAACTGATTTCAAGACACAAACTTTTTTCTTGGGAAGTACTTCACAGGCTGAATTGAAGTGAAACGAACTTGCTAATTACACTTAATTCTGAAAGGTGACATGTTTTGTAAATCTTAATTGTGTTCCAGTGTTGAGAGAGAAAATGAAAAGTAAGAAATCAAAAGGATCAATTAGTTTGTAATGATCTGCTGCTTTTTGTAGCTCAGAAGGCTCCAAACAGCTCTAAATCTTGGTTTAAAGGCATGTTGACCTACTCATCAAGAAAGGTCAGGTGTCTCAGGATGTCACCTTTTTCCAACTAATGATCTGGCAGTGAGAATACATAATAAACTCTTTCATCCTTGAGAATCATAGCAGGTAACTCATGGCTAAAAATGAGCTTGTGGACCTGGAAAGATTTTTCTCCAGATTAAGGGACTTTTTTACCTTTACTACAACTAAATTCAGCCTGTTATATTTCTCGGGGGATTTTTATGATACAGAATATAACTGATTCCTGTTGTGACTTTTTGTCCTATGACATCAGATTTTATTTTCCTTTATTATAGAATATTTCCTTGTAATTTTAACAACTGTTTTCACATACACCTTTGATGCAGAATTCCCTCAACTTGGTTGGTGCATTTATTAATTAAAAGAAGCAAACAAACAAAAGAAATAAACTTTGATCACTTACATTCTTTAAGCAAGCTCTAACGATATTTCACTGCCAACTGAATAGAATCTCAGATGTTACTTGGATTGAAAACTCATAGGCATGACACAACTTTTTTCCACCTATATTAAGGTAGTTCATATAGGAGCTGAACATTCATTGCTTTTAAATGTGATTTGTTGCTCTGTAGAGGACACCAGCTGACACGGGGTGTCTTTACTGATAGTGGTGCTCTACAGCTCTTCTTACAGCAGGAAAATATTTACTGCATATATATAGAAGGCATCAGATTTCCTAAATTTTAAGGCTTGCAGAACATATACTCAGGTATATCCATGCATGCACTGAAAAAAAATCAGGAAAAAAAGGAAGCAGACGCTGTCTGCCACTTCCAGTACAATTTTGGCAGTACAATCAAACCTGCCATCTCTTCTGAGTAAAACACAACAAAGGAGCAAGCTGCGGAACAGATCAATTGTTTTGGATTACACCAGGTAGTGATTACCTTTCCTGATGACTGAGGTACTCTCCCTCACCAGCTTACCAAATATAGAAAAGGCTATATGAGCCTTGGAAAAAATACAGCTAACAGTAAAATTAATCTAGTACACAGATTATTTCCTGCTCAGTACCAAAGATCCTTAGAAAAAATGATGTCCAGATGCCAATAAGATTTTTGGAGACCAGATATTGTTTGGCAACTTTAAATTGTCATCTCCTATCTCAAAATTCTGATCCATACCTAATTGGGATCACCTATTTCCATGTTGTTCATAATTTGGAATCAGATATACCATGTCTTTCCTTTTTTTTCCACTCAGTCTTTCCCATGCACACTATTACAATTGTCTTTAATACACATGAAGTAGAAAATGGTGTCATTTTCAACTCAGCTTCAGTACTACAGCACAAACCAAAACCTTCTTGCTCTGCAGTCTCTATTGGATTGTGCAAAAGTAGGTAAAAAGTGTTTGCTATCAGTACCTTGAGGAATTTTACTTGTCACAACCTCCATTCAATATTTTATTAATGGTAATTTATTTGTTTTGCAACGTTTTAATTTTATTTTTCTAAATCTCAATTATGTTCTTTAGACTCTATTTCACTTTACTTAAGATCAACATTGAAAGTGTAATTTCCATTCTCTATTGAAGAATTTGCCAATATATGTACCTTCTACCTCCACCTATCATCTACTCAGCATATCAAATCTAGAATTCTTTGCTATCTACATTTCTTCCTTTGCAGTCAGGACACTGAAATGTTAATTTGGTCTTGTTACTGCTATAACTGCCTCCATCTTCTGAATTTGTAAGTATGTAAAAAAAGCCATGAGATATATTATAGATTATTCTTGTCCACAAGATTCTAACAAGATTCTCTAATCACGTTGTGTATCTTGTCTCTAGGAAAAGAACAAAAAAAATTCCATTGACCACTTATATATTGCAAACTTGTCCTTTAGTTTGTACCAACAGACATTGTTCATAGACTGTTTTCCCTCCTTCTCCTATGGATTAGAGCAGCCACCTTTCATTCTATTGACTAACTTTTCAGAAATTTCCAAAGTGACAACACAATAACAATTAAGTTAAAACAGTGTCCGTGTTCCTTTTTGAAGTCTCTCCAGGGATCACATTTTGTTTATCCTCCTCTCAAATGCAAAATTGTACTCAATCTCTATAGAACAGCAATATATTCAGGGGAGGTACAATATATTCAATTGTAGGGAGGTACCACCTCCAGTTTGGAAAGACCCTGAGGCACAATTCACTAGCTGGTGTTGAAGTGTTTATGCTGGCTATGTTTCAAGATGTGGAACTCAAAAATTACTTTTGGTAAAAGAATATTGGGAACTGTAAAGCACCTGGTACTCTTTTCTATTACCTGTGAAGAATACGTACATCCAATCATTGTACATGCTGCCCATTGTCTCTGGTTTGCTCATGAACAACTTTCCTTCTTGAATCTGAGTTTTCCTTGTCTCAGACTGCCTTGCCAACAAACTGTCAGCTACTTTGATTTTCTACATTGTCACCATTTGTTCCTTCAAAGCAGAAATCTTTTATTTTTTTAGAGTCAACAGGCAAAGGAAATATGTGCTATCTTAGGGCAAGAAAGAAAACATGGTGTATCTAATATATGCTATCTCATTGCAAGCCTTGAGAGTATCAGCAGGTAGAAAGAAAAACTGATGAACTGTCAGTTCTAACTTTGTAGAATTACTTTAGTTGATAAAACTATATATTTGTAGGCTCTAAGTGACTAACAGATCCCAATTAGTAGTGACAAAAAGCTCAGATTACGTATCAGTCATCTGAACGATACACAAAAGAAACTAAGTCCCAATAGTAACACGCATTCGACTGACCTCAAAAACATGCTCTGTGTGAATAATTCCACTGTTCATTGAAAATGAATTTTTATTTTAGAATTTTAAGCTTAAAATTGCAGATTTTTTTAAAAAATTCATCTTTATGAATGCATATATGTGAGTGTATATACATATACACACACTTTGATATTTGTACCTGTCAAACTGAAAAAATAAATATTTTGTAGAGGAAAAAAAGAAATAAAAAATCTGCCAAAAGTCACATGGCAAAATTCTAAATATTGCAAATTTTTTTCCCAGTCTTTGTAAATGAAAGCTGTTCCTGTGTAGTTAACAAACAGGAGATAATCTGAGAGTTAATTTGGGATTCAGCATCCACTCAGAACCAGTATCGTAGTGCAATCAGCTTGCTACTAATTCAGCAACATCAGATTAGCTCATTAACATAGCAGAAATTCACATTTATCAGGTAAAGAAGTGGTCAGTGAGTTAAATTACAGTTAAATTAATGAGAATTGTCTCATACTTCCCACCGTAACTGTTAATATTGACAGTCTGTCCTGTGTGCTTATCTCATTTTGGAGAAAAATGGAACAGAACTATGTGATCAACTTTTTTTTCCCCTGACCATCTGAGTAATAGTTGTAAACCAATCAATTTGTAAAGGTAATTTCATCTAGAACAACTAGAGAATAATACTAATGAAAAATCCCCTAATGAGAAACCAAAGTTTCCTTTTTGTCTTTACTCAAACGTAGTTTTCTTCCATTTTGATCACTTACAACACACATAGCTACAAGTATGATACCAGTAAGCTACACTAAGTGATGTTCCCTCTTTGGCCAAGGACATTCTCTTTGTTTTTTTTTTACATTCTCTTCTTTCCTTTAATCTTCTTTTAATTCTTTCACTGTCTCCCAGATATTTCAGTGTAAATACTGTAAGTGGCTCTTTATCTCTTCTACAGTACAAACTGAAACACAGTTTTACATCTCATTACAACTCTTAACTTGCCACAATGCTTTTAGGAATCTTACACAAATCTGACATAATCATTTCCACCAAACACACAATGTCTGCCATAGTTTTTTTTCCAGAGACCGCAAGTAATGCACATATCACAGCTGCCAGACTTGATAACAAAGTCCGTTGTTCAAAACAATGGACTTTGCCAGTGTCGGCTTTTGTCCTTGTGTCAGTTTTGAAGATATCCGCTATTGCAGCCAGTATTTTGAACTCTATGTTGTTTTGAACCAGTGGAAAGATGAAAAAAAAAAAGATGAGAAGACAGAAATATGAATCCAAGCAGCTTTTCAACATTTGGCAACGGGCAGGAGAGGCAAAATGTCACAGTGATGAAGATAAGAGCTGATGAAGATCCATTATGATGCAATTACAAAGTTGAGCTCAATATTTTTCTCCAGCAGAAAAACCACATCTTCAGACACAGCATACATATTTGAATGTAGAAAGACAACACAATCAACTGTGATTCACTATTTGTGGGCTTAATGCTTTTATTTATGCACTATAACCCCAAAAGGACAATGGGTAAAAAGCTTGCAGGAGAAGGAAAAGTTCAATTTTAGTTCCTTTGAATTATTGGTACAAATGTCAGAAACATGGATATTAGGTTTGATGAAAGTACAGATATAGTTTTGTGAAGTCATTAGAATAAGTGACTGCTTAAATATTTAGATTTTTTTAAGGTCTATTTGTCATCCTTTTCTTTTATTCTACTCCTTTCTACAAAATTATACAATAGCACATCACTATTAATTTATCACAACTCATTCTTCCATTGATCTCAGGCTCATCATATCCTTGTGTGTGATTTCAATCCCTTTTTTGATGGCGAGCTGTCAGGTCTTGCTGACCCAAGTTATTCTTGTATGGCCTCCTTTGTCATTCTGTCACCTACCTGGTTTTGTTTGCTTGTTTTATTTATTTTTATATTCTATGTCATTTAGCCCCCCCTCCTTTTTTTTAAACATTCAATTTGAAACAGGACTCAATCCCCTAAACATAGGTGTCAAGTGCCAATTTATTATGGACTGTCTGAATCATGCAGGACAGGCCTGGCATAGACCTATGAAAATCTTGAAGCCCTTCTGGACCACATGATGAAAGCCAGGCAGCATAACTCAAGGCATCTCAGGACANGGCTCAGAGAGGATCTCATCATTGCTTACAAATACTTAAAGGGAGGGTGCTGGGAGGATGGCACCAGTCTTTTTTCAGTGGTGCCCAGTGATAGGACAAGAGGTAATGGGCACAAACTTAACCATAGGAAGTTCCACCTGAACATGAGGAGGAACTTCTTTCCTTTGAGGGTGGCAGAGCACTAGAACAGACTGCCCAGAGAGCTGGTGGAGTCTCCGAGTCGAGACATTCAAAACCTGCACCGACGCTGTCCTGTGCAACCTGCTCTAGGTGTCCCTGCTCTGGCAGGGGGATTGGACTAGATGATCTCCAGAGGTCCCTTCCAACCCCTGTGATTCTGTGATTCTGTGAGACTAGGCAGCTGAATGTTGCTTTTTACTGTCTTTCTAAGACATCTCATCCTTGTTTCCTTAACCCTGCTAAGTCCATTTCAGTCACTGCAACTACTTCCACTCCATAAAGCAATAGCATTAGTACTTGGTTTAATAACTTTGCATCTTGGTAATAAACCATGCCATTTAGCCCTTGAAAATATCTCTGCAGCTCTTTTTCAGCACATCCCTTTTAAAATTACCTTTGAACAGCCAGAACATTGTATTAGGTGTACATGGTAAGGTTTTGGTAGTAGGAGGGCTGCAGGAGTGGCTTCTGTGAGAAGACACATGAAGCTGTCCCCATGTTGGACAGACCCAGCTCTAGCTGGCTACAAAAGGGACCCACCACTTGCCAAAGTTGAGCCAATCACCAACACTGGTGGCACTCTGTGATAACATATTTAATAAAGGGTAAAAAAATGCTGTGCAACAGCAGTTGTGAGAGAGGAATGAGAAAATGTGAGAGAAACAGCGCTGCAGATATCAAGGTGAGAGGAGAAGAAGATGGAGAAGATGCTCCAGGCGCCAGAGCAGAGATTCACCTGCAGCCCATGAAGAAGACCATGCTGAAGCAGGTTGTTCCCCTGCAGCCTTTGGACTACCACGCTGGAGCAGATGGATGTGCCCTGAAGGAAGCTGCAGCCTGTGGACCACCTATGCTGGAGCAGGTCTTCTGGAAGGAGCTGTGGCCCTGTGGGAGACCCACACTGGAGTCATTCTTTCCTGAAGGATGGCACCCCATGGAAAGGACCCACACTGGAGCAGTTCTTGAAGAACTGCAGCCTGGGGGAAGGACCCACATTGGATAACTTCATGGAGGACTGTCTCCCATGGGTGGAACCCTACAATGGAGCAGGGAAAGGGTGTGAGGAGGAAGAAGCTGCAGAGACAACGTGTGATGAACTGACTGCAACCCCCATTCCCAGTCCCCCTGCACTGCTCATGGGGAGGAGGCAGAAGAGTCAGGAATTAAGTTGAGCCTGGGAAGAAAAGGGATTGGGGGAAGGTGGTTTTAGTTTTGTTTTTATTTCTCGCTATCCTACTCTGTTATTAACTTGTAATAAATTGAATTAATTTCACCCAAGTTGCATCTGTTTTGACTGTGACAGTAATTGGTGAGTAATCTACCTGTCCTTATCTTGACCCATCAGCTTTTCCATCTTATTTTCTCCCCCTGTCCTGCTGAGGAAGAGGAGTGATAGAGTGGCTTGGTGGACACCTGGCAACCAGCCAAGGCCAGCACACCAAAATCAGACAAAAGTGTTTAGGTCACTTAGATCTCTATTGATTACAATGAGATTAGACACGTGGCCATATCAAAACCAAAACTCAACTGGATAACAAACTTGAAATTCTCAGAAATTATCTTCAAAACTCAAGGCCCATTTCTGCATGTGCAAAGTCTTTTACTGGTACCTTCTCATTCGTGTGAACGTAAGATCTTCTAGGTCTGAAAAAGGTCAAAGTAAAAATCAGAAGAGTTTCTTGGGGAGATCACAGGAATTAATTTGAAAATATTAATGCTATTCTCAGTATTAGGGAATATTCTTTGTCTGCCACTCCTTCCTTCTTAAAAAAAAAAAAAAGTTATCAGTTGAGGTTAACATTGAAAGCTTATCTAAGTTGCCTTGCTGTTTTCTCTCTGATAGTAGGAATTTTTGTTGTTGTTGTTCTGTCCCAACCATATTACTTGAATAATTTGTTTTTAAACTCATGGACGCTAGGTCCACAGTTTAGATGCAATGTTGGACTCTGGAAGTTCCTCAAACCATAATTACATATATCTGGGAGTGAACATA
Source organism: Burhinus bistriatus (assembly GCA_013397275.1). Taxonomy (NCBI): domain Eukaryota; kingdom Metazoa; phylum Chordata; class Aves; order Charadriiformes; family Burhinidae; genus Burhinus; species Burhinus bistriatus. Next base: position 111,951 of record VYXH01012171.1, on the reverse strand, counting down.
GGGCAGCTGTACTGCTTATACTGTGTGCTTTCCACAAGCATCTGTTACCAACACAAGAAAACAAGCTGAGTCACAGGACTGAATATTGTACATTCTGCTTCTTTCACCCCCTGTCTTTAAACTCTTTCCTTCTCTGCCTGGTTCTTTATCCTTTCATCTCTCCTTTCAGCTTAAGTTTCTCCATTTTTTTAAATTTTATTGATACTGTTTTTTTTCTTTAAACTTCGCCTCTTTATAATAGCAACCAAAATACATTGAAAAATATGGCCCATCTCCTTAAAGAACTAAAAAACATAAACTACAGTTTGTTTAAAAAGGTTTATTAAATTTATCAGGATGACAGCTGTGCTACTTCAGAGTTGAGCCTCCAAAATAAGTTTCAGTTGAATTTATTTCAGTATTTATGATGAAAACTTGAAATTTTGTGTTGAAAGCTTTTTGCTTTTCATCCAAACACTTCTAGAACGATTTGGATAGCCATATTAAAGCATTTATTTGTTTTATAAGTAAGTGGTAATTTTCTACTCATTCTGTGCCTTTTCCACCATGGTAAAAGTCTCCCCTGATCCTTATCTTCAGTATCAGAAAGAACACAAATGCCTACGTTTCTTTGATATTAAGTGAAAACAGCAAATAAAAACCTCATATTTATCATTATAAACTCAAGTATATTTCACAATACTAAAAAACAACAAAAGTAGATTCCTTGGTTTCTTTTCATTCACAATCTTGAGTTCTCACCGAGTGCAATGAAAGTCAGAATTGTGAGTTGAGGATGCAACAGTTTTTTGCATTTCCTGTTTTTATTGAATTTTCTGTTTTATTGCAATTCAGTCTTTGTTATATGGGAGCATTTTGTTTTAATTAAATAGGCATAGGTAAATTCTATGCTTATATCACTTTTCATCTTTTCTTTTCTTCCTGCATTGAGTTCCTGTATTTCTTTGTGAACTATTCCTAGTCAAAATCTAACTTACGGCTTAAACTTTAGTCTAAGTTTAAAGCTGCCTACAACATTTATGCAATCCTGGCTGGAAGTTTTAATGAACTCTGCAGTGCAAATCTTAAAGGTCTACCTATCATTTGCATTGACTTTGGCTGTTTTCTTTGCAACACTTTTGATGTTTATTCATGAGCTGTAGAATATAGTATTTCAAGTACAGTATTTAAAAACAGTGCAATTCAAGTCAGTTGCTTTCACTTAAAACAACCAAATTATTTATGGCAAATATGTATTTTTGAATTTCATGTTGACCTACTAGATTATTGCTTGAGTAAGAATTTTCTTTTACCTTGGAAATAATTGGTGCTTTGATCATGTCACTATGGTTCTGAATAACATTTACTTCCAGTGTTTTTGCCTTTCAGGTGACATTTACCAGCTGCAGTTGAGTTAGATTTCTAGATACAACTGCATTTGGCTGATTTTAACCTGGATAGAAGAAGGAAGTGTCAATTACAGTGTTGGTTTTATTCATTTGTTTGTTTTGTAACAGCAATGTATGAGTTCCTTCTATTCCAGGCACTTTAAAATTACAATATGTTTCTTGTCTTAAAGAGGTTATATTCTAAATGAGTACAGAAAATGAGAAAAATATATATAGCATGCATCTCCAGAGTGACTGGAAAAACTACAAACTCCATGTTCATATTATTTTAAAATTAGGACGGACTTCTAATAGCGCAACAACTTAACCGAAGGGAAGGGAAATTATTATTTTAGCATTTTTCTCTCTTTAAGGCATCTTACATGTTTGCATTTGATTGTTGTCTATACATGTTACAGCCATATAACAAAAAATTTGAGGTTTACTTAATTTTTTAAATTTATCTCTTTATATGTCAGCTACTTTAGCCCTCTGAAACGCCTGTGATAGAGGTCTTCCTACTTTCTCAGTACCCTTTTTGGTTGCTTGTTCATCATTACAAGACTTGATTGGTTTGTACTTTCTTTTGCTATTCCTTCTTTTGAAAGTTTACATCTGTGACCTGTTTAGTGGAAGATTAGATTATACAAACATGACGTTCAGAAGCCAACAAAAGCTTAAGCACATTATAACTCTAAAGCTGTTTGAGTTACCCGAACAGTGAAAAGCAGCTATAATAAGATTGAGAGTTTGGCATGGTGCCTCCAAGTGTGGAATTAGAGCTTAGTGATTATGTTTTATGATCTCCCTTCTAATTTGACTTTCTCCTATTTTTTGTGACAAATAAAAATGTTTAAAAAAAAAACCAAAAAAAAAAGCCCAAACAACCCACCAACCGAAAAACAACATCAATGACAAAAATTAACTTGGCAGCATTTAGGCTATGACCAGAGCTTACCTGACTTTCTTCCTATAAAAGTATCAAGTTTTAGACATCTTATGGCACAGAAATAATGTCTCCTCTAAATAAAAAGTTATTTAAACAGATCATCAAAGGACGTAATCAAGATATGTGATTGGAGAAGAGGGGAAAAAAGAACAAGTACGATCAGGAATGAAACCAGAAATGACACAGAGATTATAAACTGTGGAGGGGTCTGGAGAGATGTACACAAACCAATGGGACAGTAACTATTTTTGGTGTCTTTCATTTCATTTGATGCAATATACTGGCATTTCTTAACTGAATTTTTACTTTTATAGAAATAAACACATTGAGACTACATTATTACATAAAACATTTTTTCTGTCCTTGGTTTTACGCTATTGTTTTGATTTGTTCTAAATTTCTGAGCAAGCCGGAATTCAAACTATTCAGGCAATCTATCAGAGCCCTGGTCGAGCCCTGGTCATGCCCCACATTGGGCACCAATAAATCTGTTGTGGTTGGGGCTGGATTGACCACTGAAATGAACGAGAGATGCTCTCCCCCACCTCTCTCTCCAAGGAGAGGAGGGAGAGAGACATAGGGACTTAGGAGTTTAAAAGTAAACTAAATTATTTTAATGAAAATATTAATAAAATAATAAAAAGAAAAGAATGACATATACACAATATACACAAAACTGTATCAAGCTCCCAGGATGATGATCGCGTCACCGATAGGCACTGGGGAAGTCCCAGACTGGACTCAGTGACGGATGGGAACTGGATTCAGGAATGCATGGATCGGGATCAAAGGCAGATGAACAGACAGAATCCTCCTCGGATGTCGGCCATTGAAGAAAGAGGGGCTGACCCTTTGATCCCTCAGCTTTTATACTGAGCATGAGGCAGATGGGATGGAATACCCTCTTGGTCAGTTTTGGGTCACCTGTCCTGTCCGCTCCTCCCCACAGGTGTGACCTCTCTACGCTTTCCTGCTTCTGACCCTCCAGTGGGGCAAATAACAAAGTGAGCTGACCCCATTTGTTATAGCAGTAAGTATAAACAAGAACCTCTCTGCATACCATTCCTTGGCATAAATTACAAACAATCAGATCTTATCACTCTGGGAGTGAACAGTGTCTGGACAATTTGGTGTTAATTTCAGAGAGGTCAGTTAGTTAGAAGAGGCTTAACTGCAAAGTAAAATTACTGAACAGAAAATTGGTTCTATTTTACATCAAACCAGGACAGAGTAAAATGAAGAAAAATATCACTTTCATACTTTTTTGAAAAATGTAGAAAATTTTGCCCTCGTTTTCTGAAAGTGATTCTTATTGTACCATATTGTACTATATTATATCTATTGCATTTTCTTAAATTATTGTATTAAAAAGAAGAGAAAATATGTGCAAACCATTATTTTTTAGGCAATAATTTTGAGTATTTTGTATTTATTATTTTGCAACATATTCAGTATAAGCTATGGCTTATAATATGTTTTAACCAGATTTTAAAATGAGGGTTCATTTTATCTAGGATAAGATTTTATAAACTTTGTACAGGGAATGTTCTGCCAAACTTCTACCTATCACGAAATATTGGATTGATAAGTTCTACAAATACTGATCATGTTTTGCCCTCCGCAAGCAGGCTTTTTATATGTTCTCAGGAATGCAAAATAAATATTATCTAGGCTACTTTGTAAAAAGCTTTAATTAGAGGAGGCACTTTGCTGGATCTGCTTCTGACACATTTAAGGGGGGGAAAAAAAAAAAAAACCGACCTGTGAAATCTGATGGCAACTTTGGTTCAGTGACCATGAGACAATGGAATTTAAATCAACAGATCCTGAGAGAAATTAGTGAAATGAATAGCAAATTACAATCCTGGACTTCAGAAGTGACTCCTGATTGAGGTCTAATGCAAAAAGGGAGTAGAGGGAAGGTGAAAGCAGGGATGAATGACCTGGGAGAAATACAGACATTGCCCCAACATGCAAAAATGGAATTAGGGAAGCCAAAGGTTGGGTGCAGATGAAGTTAGCAAGGGATGTGATGGGAAAGAGGGTTTCTGTAATTACCTTGGCAGCAAAAGGAAGACTATGGAAAATTTTTGTCCGCTGTTTGTTAAAGCTTTCTTTGGCTCAGTCATTATTTTTTTATGTTTTTTTTTTTTTTAGCATGCTCTTCTTTCAGGCCTCCCAGGTACCTGTGCCTAGTGGCAGGATCAGTGCAGTATCACTCACAGTAGAGGAAGATGTATTTAGGGTGCAGTTAAGTGAATTGGACTTACAGGAGTCCATGGGACCAGACAGGATGTGTTCAAGAAGCAACGGCTGAGGGAGCTCAACAATATCATTGAAAGGCCCCGCTCTCTTATCTTTAGCAGACCACGATAATTTGAAGGAGGTTTCTGAAGACTGGAAAAGCCAATTTCCATATCCACCCTGAAGAAGGAAGATGTGGGTGACTATAGACTGGTTTGCCTCACCAAGAAGATCATGGAATAAATTTTCCTAGAAGCCACATTCTAGATCACTAAAAACAGTGAGGATAATCAAAAACTGGAACAGGCTGCCAAGAGAGTAACCTGAACAAGTGACAATACTCAAATAGTATGACCCTCAACAGTCTATTCTAACCTTGGACTTGACCCTGCTTTGAGCAGGGGAAGTTGAATCAGACCCTAGAAGGTTTCTTCCAAACTAAATTATTTTCTAGGATTGTAACAGCCACATTAAAAATAAATAGCCTTTTTCTGTCCTTGTCCAATCACACCTGTTTGAAACAACACAGAGTAAACAATATAAAAAAATCCCAGAAAATTCAGAGCACCCTTCACGTCATTTTATCTTATTGGACAAAATTCTAGTTTATTCAGAACATAAACTTTTCAATTCTTCATAATAACAGTTGTTTTTGCCAGTTCTTTGAGATTTGGTCTTTTGACTGCAGACCACAGAGAGGTAGAAAATCAAATGTAAAGCTGTCTGAAGGTTTATTAGAAAATCTAAATAAGATTTTGGCTATTATTTCATGGTCAATCTTCTTATTAAGGTATTTTTCCAGCTCCAGAAAGATTTAGATATGCTGTAGAATTGAAGTGACAAATGTGAAATTAAATTTACTCCTGAAGGTGGGCATACAAATATGAACAGCTGTCTTAAAAATAGTGGGAAACATGAACTAAACTAATACAAAAACCCTACAGTTTCCTCTGTCTCCTTCTCTACAAATTATGCAGTTTCCCAAAATACTCAAAATAGGCAAAAAATACACTGGTAAAGAATGTAGTGGTATATTTTACATCATCAATATTAAACAGGGCAATGAGGAGAAGGATTTGGGGGTCCTGGTAGACAGGAAATTATCCATGAGCCAGCAATGTGCCCCTGTCGCCAGGAAGGCCAATGGAATCCTGGGCTGCATAGGAAAGAGTGTGGCCAGTAGGTCGAGGGAGGTCATTCTCCCCCTCTACTCGGCACTGGTGAGGCCACAACTGGAATACGGTGTCCAGTTCTGGGCTCCCCAGCTCAAGCGGGACAGGGAAATTCTGGAGACAGTCCAGCGTAGGGCAACAAAGATGACTGGGGGACTGGAGCACCTGCCTTATGAGGAAAGGCTGAGAGAGCTGGGACTCTTTAGGCTGGAGAAGAGAAGGCTGAGGGGAGACCTTATTCTTGCCTAGAAGTATCTAAAGGGTGGGCTGGAGGAGAATGGCNACTAGATGATCTCTGGAGGTCCCTTCTAACTCTGAAAATTCCGTGATTCTGTGACACCAATTGTGTAATATTTCTACATATCTAATAAGTATTTTTTCTCTCAGTTTAAGAATGTAGATTCAGACATTGCTTTTTTTTTTTTTTTTTAACCTCATCTGTATTGAAAAATGTGAAAAGCAAAATCAGGCCAAGTAACAATCAAGAAAGAACAACAAAATTCTCACTATTTCTGAAAAATTCTTTTTATTTGATTTCAGTAATGTACAGGGATGTAAAACTGGATGCAAATTAGAAGCCCTTAGGTTATTATCCCTCTAGTTTTCTTTTTGATGGAAGGCACCCTAAGGCAAATCTTGCAGCTCTGGAACACTTTAAATGCAGATGGACAGAAGGACTGATGTTTAATATTATTCCCTCTGTACTTACCCATAAAGGAAAGATCTTGGTGATTTAGATAAAAATGGCATCAGACCACAACTACGAGGGGTGCATAAAGTGCCGGATGCATAATACATTTAACAGTGGCAAGAAGCCTGGAACACAGAAGTTGTGTCAGTTGCCAAGTCAGCGGGTAGAAATTGCTGGGGACTTTTCTGGCATGTGGGAATCCGAGTATATCAAGGCAAGGGAGGAACACTAAAAATGGCAACTGTTAGAAGATAGGAGAGTAAAAACAAAGTCTTAAGAATGAAAAATGCTGAAAGAAGAGGAAAAAGATTTCTATGTTTATTACAGCTACTAATCTGAAACCAAACGGACTCTGCTTCATGTGTGCTGCAAACTACCTAGATCAATCTGTTACTGCTTGTTAAGTGGAGTTATTTTCTCATTTATTATAATTATTGGGACAATTTAAATATTTTAATGAAGGTTTCTGTCTGGTTTTACTTTTCAGTATTTGAACAATAGCTTTGGCTTTGCAGTCTTGCATATCGCACTTTTTAAATTATTATTATTATTATGGTAGTCGGAATATAGAAAATCCAACTTTTATGTAAAACAGAAAAAGAATAGTCTCTGTGTCCATCTTCACTTAGGACAGAAGGAGCTTTGTAAGGTCCACGTGGCCAAGATGACCTTATAGTGTTCCTCTATGGTTTTCCTGCTGGGGAGCCATAGTCCTGTTCTGGATTTAGTACCTCAGCAGAGAAACCAGGGCACAAGCAGGGAATAGGTCACCCTTAGTTTGCAGCCTTATATAGAGTTCAAATGCAAAAAGACTTCATAACCTGGAAACTCAAAAGTATCCTCTGTATTTTAATCTAAACCCTAGGACTGGATTTTTATTTGCATGCACTAAATAAAATGCTATAGCTAAGACCAAATTCTCAATGAATAATAACCATTTTAAGCTCTAATTACAATCCAAAACCAAGCATAGTTTCATATATGCTGGCTGCTTGAATATCAGATAATCTTATCGATTTTTAAAAATTATAAAGTCATTATAACTTTTATACTTATAAGTATCATTTAAAATAATTAAGATATTTTTCAGTTCATTCAAAGAAACAGTTCATGAGAAGTCAGTGTTCATTATTCCACTCTAAGTGTCTGAGAGAAGCTGTATGACAGACATCAGAATATCATGATCTTAAGCTACAAGTGACGCTGTGTCCAGTGTAGCTGTACAGCATCTCATTTCAGAAATTTCCATTCTCCTCACATACGAACAGCGTCACAGCAGGGAGAAATGTTTGGCAGCCTCACAATGAAAAGTTTGCTAGTTGAGTGCTACCTGAACTTTTGAAATCTGTACAAAAAACCTACCTTCAAAGGCCCAACCTTCAAATACCACCTTCTGTAGCTACTCACATTTGTGATGCTTAAAGCAACAAGGAAGCAGGCACAAGGGGCCACAGAAAACACTCTTCTTAAAAATAAGCATACCCAAAGCAATTACTTTTGTTGTTTCAATATCTTAGGCTTATGTCCTACCTATGTGCAGGTATCTTGCGATTGCCAGCAATCAGGATAACATCACAGAGCTGCTGTTGCTTCAGGTAGCTCTCCATCTTTCTGAAGGTTTGCTCCGCGTGGTGAACAGCCTGGTAGAATTCCTCAGAGCTACAGGAATCCATGTCGCAGTGGGGTGGCAAGGGGTGGCTGGCTCCTGACAGTCTGTAAACCACAAGAGAAACTCTGCGTTGATAAGACTTGACCAGTTGTCTAGACTTCATCACAGGCTTCTAGAATCTGAGATAAGTAATCACTGCATCCTTCCCAGTTCTCATGACTAGAAGTACAAGATGGAAAAATCTTACTGCATTGGGAGGGACAACCAAAGTTGTAAGTCTTTTAACACTGAAATGATTTTTTTTTTTAGCACAGACACAGAAGTAATCCATTTCTTTCTTCTTTGATAAATTTATTAAAAATATAAATATGAACAACAAATAGAAATTCAGTATATTCATGTTAAGGTTAACAGTATAGCTCTGTCTTCATTATTAAACTATGATTGGGCTTTTTTCTTTTTTTAGCATTTTAGAGCAAAATTATTTTACAGAATTAAACAAATTATTTATTTTTCTTAAATATTAATCTGAACACACAAAATAAATAAATAATGGAAAAAGCAATCTTATCTTTCCACTGATTCTGAGAGTGCCTACTCTAGTTCACTTCTTCAAGTTCCCATTCATTTTACACTACCTGGGAAAGAAAAATAAAACTCTAATTGACTTAATTTGTAATGAATTGGGAATATTTCCACAAGGATAAATTGCATACCTACTTTTCATGAGCCAAAAAGCTCATGAATACAAAGTTAATTTAGCCTACAAAGATTGTCTACAGTCAAAAAATCAGGAAAAAACCAAACAAAACAGAAACAGCAGAAAACTGCAAATATTTTTTCAATATATATAGCCATATATTCCTAGTTCAGATTTACTCTGTTCATTATTTCCAGTTCAGACCTTTACTGAAAATAAATGTGTCAGCAAGTAACAGCCCTTGAGGAAACTAATGCTAGTACTTCTAAATAATTCATGACACAGATGATACCTTCTTCTTTTACAAATATGTAATGAGATTGTTTCAAATGAAAGCTATAAGATTTTATACATCTTGCGGCGCTGAAAATGAAGGCTTTCATAGATGAAGCTGATTATGTTATTACGTCAACTAGATATATACAAAACAGCTTACATAATCAATAGAAGAGCATCAGAGGACATATTTTAGTCCAGCATATCAAATTATTTTATCAATTAATTCAAACCAATCTCATTTTATACATATTCTATTGAAAGGTAAATATTAAGGAGCACATAAGCCATTTGATAATTTGCAGTAATAACACAACAGTTTCACTATATAAGGTTTGAACTCAGGAGGTGCTATATTCTAAGAATGATATTAACAGAGCTGTAAGATAACACAGTCTGCACTCCTGGTGCTAGAAAAAAAATTGAAAAAGTGCATAAAGATAATAATAAAAAAACCAGCTATTAAAATGAAATACAGTTATCTTAAGAAAAATACTTTAGTATTTTTATTGACTCTTGGTAGACTATAATATACTTCAGAAAAATAGCGTTTCCTTTTAACATACACTAGTGATTTACTTTTGAATTAGTTTTTGTCCAAAAGTGTTCCACATACTCTCCTACAGCCATTGTACAAGGGTCAACAGGGGAAAAGAGGAGAGGCTGGTCCATCTTTCTGTCACAGTAATTGTTAGGCTTCACAGCATTCTTTTAAAGTAGCTGGAAGCCTCCATAATTGAAGGTGGCCTGCAGATAATTTTACAGAGAACCAACTCAGTTACCTTTGTATCTCACTCAGTCATCTGTACTGTGCTATATACAGGTACTAACTTACTGGAATGAGTTACCTTTTAAAATTATTACTCACGGTAACTCCACTTGTGCAGCATTAAATTGGATCCAAGGAAATCATCAGCTGGTTTAAATTAATCAATATTGTCATTAGTATGCTGGTAAGGTTACAAAATGTGTGAGCCTGTCTATAGGAAATTGAACTAGCAGAATTTTATTAACCATAATTCCTCAACAGAAACAGCTATGAATTGGTGATTTAGAAAGGAACATTTCCTTAATTCTGTTATATTCAATCTTGTTATACAGTCAAGTAGTTTATGCTAGCTACCTCTTGCAAACTCCTCCGAAAGGATAAAACAATTGTATTCATTCTGTGAATGACATAAACTCTTTGTGTGTTCCGATCCAACCTGGATTGCCAACCATGTTGATCAGAAAACCAAGTGTATTTTCCTACCTTTGGATGATCAACAAATAGTTTCACATAAAACTGTAATGATGGAGTTAAGCTCATTTGTATGGGTAGTGGATAGATATTTCAGCTTTTTTCTTTCTTTTTTCCCCCTCTCAGCTTGATTGTAGCCCTACACAGACTTCTTCAGTTTTATTGCTGAAGAATTAGAATGACAAGTAATTTACAAGAAATAAATCAGTGCCTAATAAACGACGTTGCTAGGGTTAAACAGACACATTTCTTCCTCCAGGGAATTCAGAAATGACAACAGCAGCAATTCTGAATGGGTTCATATTGTTTGTTAATTCAGAATTTAGGTCTAAGTTTACATTCGAACAGATACGGTACCAATCCTGCCTCTTTTTGGCTAGTAAAAACATGCTGCACTTCTCAGGTCAGAAAAAGAGAAGTACCCTGACTGAATCTATGCTAGTCTTATAAAGTTAGATTGGACTGAAATGAGCTTAGTCTATTTTGTTCTCAAATGACTAGACAGCGTTTGTCACAAATTTTGCCCTCTATCCAGCTTGCCATTTATAAACAATGTTTTCTACCTTCAAAATCATCAGTATATCTGTCACTTAGCAAGTCATTAAATGACTACTCAAACAGAAGCCCTGAAGGCCTAGGATAAATTATTATCCTGAAAACTGGCAAGTAACAAGCTTAGTAGAAGACAGTAAGTTAATCTTTTATTTATTATCTAAGAAAGCCCAGATAAAAAGTCTGCTACTCATCCTATTCGAGGGCTACCTCGTTCTCATTACAAATGCTCTGTCTGCATAATCAATGCTTTAAATTCAGTCAGCAGCTTGTTAAAATAGGAATTAGTTAAAAGAGCTTCAGCCAGCAAATACCAGTTATTTTCTGCCAATTTATGAAAGGCACGAATAGATACTTATGAAAAATTAGCAAAATGAAAATAACACTTTCTGCTTGCAGGTATTGTTTTTGCTTAGGTGCAGGCAATTTGAACCACATATGCAGTGAGACGCTTGTTGAGTGTTTTCTGCCGGAATTCCAGCACAAATTCACCTGAAGATTCGCTGAGTCTTTCAAAACCATTGTTAGCACTTGTGTACCTCAAAACCCTGTAATCACTGAACAGGACAGAATCCAGATAGGTTTTTTCCATAATCTTTCTCAGTTGGCAAGTGCAAAACCTGAACATCTGTGGGAATTTCAAACATTCAGGGTCTGTGCAGTCTAGAATACTTTTTATCTTTAAATGACTTAGTTAATAGCATAGAAATAAGGAAACCAAACCTTTCACAAGATTACACCAATGATACTGAAGGGTGATACTACAAGATGAGAAAACTAAGAGGCTCACAGAAATCATCAACTTTGCAAAAACCCAATAATCTCAAATGTTGCTTTATGAAATGGCAAACCAGGGTGCATATTTCATATGAAAAAAGCAAACAAGGAAAAAATGCACCCCAGCAACTTTGTAAAGACTAATTTTCAGTGTTAAGAATACCATGCTGTCCTCAAAAGAGAAATGTTTTAAGAAGAGTCCAAAAGTGTTGATGAGAAAATTCACCCTTTGAGCCTTTACGGATCTCAAACCAGTGCAAATAGAAATAAAAGCTTAACTCTGAGGATATACAACATCTGACTCCACAGTGTTCCTCTTTTCCTAGAAAAACCACTTTGATTTGAATAAAGGTGCTAATCTCTAATCACCTTTTACCTGCTCCCAAGTTCTTCGAAAAAACAGGTAAAACAGCAGTAAAATCCCAGTAAAGTTGGGTACTGGCTCTTCCCTCAATTTAACAACTTTAAGTAAGTACTTACGGTAGCCCACTGTAAGAACGAAAAGGCACTCCAGCCAAAGGTCTCCTAGAGACGCGCTTAAGACCTTTGACCTTTTTGTCCAAGATTAGATTTATTCAAGTAGGTATTGGGTTTGTGTGGCAAGACAAACACAAATTAATCCTCAGAAGATATTTTGGACAGACTAGTTAGTACCCTACAATTACGTAGATATCTAATCTGCCATCCTCTGTGCCTTGTACAGTTGTCCACTCTTATAAAGAGTAAGACCATACTACTCAGACTTGATTTTTGCTCACTGACTTTACATACAAATAAGCTATAAAATAAAAATAGATAAATGAAAACTCTTTAGCTGTTGGGAGCTAAAGAGAAAGTGCTAGGAAAAAAGGGATCTCACGTGCAGGTTTAGCCACCTGTATTCTTTCTTCTTGGGAGATGGGAAAGTAATTAGTAAAACTGCCGCTCCTGAGCTGCAAAGGTTTGAAAACAGCAATAGCAAACATCAGTAGTTAAAACCATATCCTGAATAAGTTTCAAAAGGAAAAAAAAAAAATAGTACTTTGAAGTAGAGGTGAGAGAATTCATGTGACTTGAAACTATACTACATTTCTCTGAGTAAACAGAAGCTTAGATTTAGGAATGGTTTCCATTCTGGAAATCTGTCATAGAGGTGCAGAAAACAGCAGAATCATATCACTGTATAAAGTAAGAGTACTTTATAGAGTGTTTAGGTATTTCACATACTCAATTGGAATATATTTCTCATACCTTCTACTGAAGCCCTGCCCTTAAATAAAGAACTCTTTAATCAGAAAATATCATATAATTTCATTGTTACTGGAATAGCAAATCCTTCTGTATTTAACGTTTTTTCACTTTTCACTTATGCAGGATTGATCATGCAAACTTATCCAAAACTAGTTCAATGTAATTTAGTGTATATTACTGGGTACAAACCAAAAGTACGCAGTTAAGAAACCAAATATGTCCAGTTCTTCAGTGAAATAACTATTGTTTTCCTATTTATAACTTGCAAAACCATATAAGAAATATTCCATATGTAAGACTGAAAAAACTCTTCACACAATTTGTTCTCTAAAAGTCACTCATTGAATGCTAAGAAATCAATAACCTGTAGAATTGCACTTACAAAGATGCACTGTCACAAGTCACGGCTCTCATTAGTGATCACTTGCAAAAATGCAAGAAAGAGAGTTTTATAAAGACTTTAATCCATTTTCTTACATCAACAGCAGGGCTGCAGTTCTGTTTGTGATCAAAAGATATGCTTTTCACCCTGCTGCCAGCAATTATATCTGCAACTAAAGGCTCTACCCAGAGTTTCAGCAGGTTATTATAAAATTCTTTTATAAAAGACAAAGTTAGGTAGAAGTGCCAGATAAAAAAATAGTCTGAATATCAAACAGGAATTTTTAGTCATATCAGTTCAGCTCAGAGATGCATTATTGCTGTCTCAGAGATCCATTTTCTATGTAAACAAAAAATAAATTAAATTTTAAGTTGAGTCCAATGCAGATTATAAACATGACGTTATTGTTCTATAGACAAATATGCATAATGTATAATTTACAATGGTGTATCCTCCTAAAGGTAATTTGGGGATTAAACTACTTGTAATGTAACTTATTCTTTGGACATCATAAGGCAAAATTCAGTCAATAGGATATTTGTGTGCCTAACAAAAATATGCATGATTCCATTGTTGTTCTGTGTATCTCAAGAATGTTATCAGTCTCAATAAACAAAATATTAGCTACCAGTTTATCGTGTGACCTCAGACAAATTGAACAGCCCTTCAGAAACAAAAGGACAGGAAGAAGGGACCACCGTGCTATATTAAAGTGCTTCTATAAAAGAAGAAATATTTTTCTTGTTTATTAGCTGACAGAAAAAAGTAGAAGTAGGGTGAGAGAAGGAAGGGTTTGTTCAGACCATGATTTTTCCAGGTTACTAATAAAACACAGAAAGCGAGACTTTTGTTTTGATTCAGTTCAAAATACTCTCAGTTGGAATTTTTCTGATCTATAGCCCTTCACCAGTTAATTATCTAACCTAAGCTAGAAGCATAGACCTCTCTAATGTCAGTGGTAAAAAACCAACACGTGTAAGGATTCTGTAGGCTCCTGAAATATTTCGGTTTTCGTTATTCAGTCCTTTTTAAAAATTATTATTTTTGCCTTTTTTTTTTTTTAAATAAAAGGTTAAAGAAAACTAATTCAATTAATGAACAGTTAGTGAAAAATCTCATTATTTTCTTCTTTTCAGCTTTCTTGTAGGCACCCTTCAGATACTGGAAAGCTGCTATAAGGTCTCCCCAGAGCCTTCTCTTCTCCAGGCTCAGCAACACCAACTCTCTCAGCCTGTCCTCATAGCAGAGGTGTTCCAGCCCTCTGATCATGTTCATAGCCCTCCTCTGGACCCGCTCCAACAGGTCCATGTCCTTCTTATGGTGGGGGCTCCAGAGCTGGACACAGTACTCCAGGTGGGGTCTCACGAGCACAGAGTAGAGGGGCAGAATCACCTCCCTTGACCTGCTGGCCATGCTTCCTTTGATGCAGCCCAGGATGCAGTTAGTCTTCTCCCAAGTCTCTTCTCCCAAGTAATTAGCGATAGGACAAGGGGAAATGGATTGAAGTTGTGCCAGGGGAGGTTTAGGCTAGACATTAGGAAAAAATTTTTCACTGAAAGAGTTATCAAACATTGGAACTGGCTGCCCAGGGAGGTGGTTGAGTCACCATCCGTAGAGGTGTTTAAAAGTCGTGTAGATGTGGTGCTTAGAGACATGGTTTAGTGGCAGACCTGGTAGAGTAGGGTCAATGGTTGGACTAGATGATCTTAAAGGTCTTTTCAAACCTAAATGATTCTATGATTCTGGGCTGTGAGTGCACATTGCCAGCTCATGTTGGGCTTCTCATCCACTAACACTCCCATGTCCCTCTCCCCAGGACTGCTCTTAATCCATTCTCCGCCCATCCTATATTTCTGCTTGGGATTGCCCTGATCCATGTGCAGAACCTTGCACTTGGCCTTGTTGAACTTCGTGAGGTTGGCACAGGCCCACCTCTCAAGCCTGTCCAGGTCCCTCTGGATGGCATCCCTTCTCTCCAGTGTGTCAACCACTCCACACAGCTTGGTGTCATCGGCAAACTTGCTAAGGCTGCACTCAGTCCCAACATCCATGTTGCCGACAAAGATGTTAAACAGCACCAGTCCCAATACCAACCCCTGAGGAACACCACTCGTCATTGCTCGCTGCTTGGACATCGAGCCATTGACCGACCGTCCAGTCAATTCCTTATCCACCAGTTGGTCTATCCATCAAATCATATCTCTCCAATTTAGAGACCAGGATGTCATGCGGGACAGTGTCAAATCAGTCTCATCCTTTCTGAAACTCATTTCAACATACAGATGATCCTTTTATAAACCTTATTTAAAGTTCCTGCCATTTTCTCAAATCTGGAGCAAACTTTTGAAGGATATCTGACTTTTTAAAGTTCATCATCACAGTCACACCAGGCACCTGACAGCTATAGTACTAACTGTACCACTACAAACCACTGTAATGACTTAACAGCCTTCATACTTCCTTGACAAATTAAACATTTTTTCCATATCTTTGATCTATTCTGCCTCTAAACAGTCTTACTATGCAACAACAGAGAAAAGATGCTGACTATCTGCTGGACTGCTCTCTCCCACCCACAGCTAATAGTGCATCCACTGCTTTTTCAGCTTTGCATGCCCACATAGAGGGAGCAGTTTGTTCCAGCTGTTCTTGGAAAGCCGATGATTAACGTAAATGAACCTATAGTTCTCCTAGCGACACATAGTCATATTTTAATGACTTGGAAACTTACTGGTATATTTTCCACATTCACATTGCTAGCAGAGCTTTTTGTCATATATGGATCTTGCTGTCTGAATTCATTTTTTGTATCTTGGAAGATATAGGAAACAGAGAGCTTACAAGTATAAAGCCCTCCAAGCAGATGCTAGGTGCACATAAATCTACACAATGAATCAGCCTCCTGAAAGGAGGCAAGCCATTCTTCTTGAAAACAGAAACCAGCAAAGATGTCACAGGAGACCTCAATTTTTAAATACATATGGCATTGGAGAACAACCAAGAAGAACAACCAACTTTCTTTAAGTTACTGTCAGCAGTTCTTCCCTATTTCTAGCTCAAGACTCAGGGGAGCCTCATTCATTAAAGCACGACCCAGCTGCTCTGCTTTCCTTCCCTCTTTCCTTTTACTATCAGAGAAGTAAGCAAAATTCCTAGTGCAAGGAATCAGCTTAGTCTCAGACCAGGAGTAAGGTTACTACTTCTTCAGACAGGCATTCTTTCCTCCTCCTTCCGCAACCTGCCCTCATTCACCATGCATTTTTAGTTAATGAAGATTTTGACTCCAATAAGCAAATCTGTAGCAATGCACAAATTAAATCCCTTATATTTGTGAGACTGCTTTCTTCCTGTTATTTAAAATAAAATAAAAAAAATGTTGATTTATGGTCTTCCAGGCCTCTTATGTCAGATAAATACATAAAGCAGGAAAGTGTTCTGCATTTGTCACAGGCATCAAACATTTGTAATGCATTCACAATACATTCATACTTCAATTACCCAATTGGTAATGCAATAGGGAAACACTCTCTCCATTTTGAAGACAGACGGTCATCATAAAACTTTTTTAATACTTTGGTTAAATATTTTTCTAACATACATGACTCCACATCTCTATCAACCAAAAGTTGAATGAAAAAGATTATTATGACTCAGAAATTCAAAACTGAAGTTTTAACCTAAGTTCTAATTCCCTGCAAAAGTTGAAGTCCTCCCATTTCTAAAATGTAACACCAAAATTATATCTTTTCTGCATTCTTCATGACATACATGTAATTTTCTGTAGGTTATTTTTATTCTTTTGTTTCATAATAATAATTTACATGAATGCCTTTAAAATAGATTCTCCACATTCTTTGATCCTATCCATTAATAAATATAGGCAAATTACAAAAGTTCATGAGGTAGCTGTTCGTGGCAGACAAGCCACCAGCAAGGTTGGATGAGAAAGAACTTTGTGTCTGCTGTGGCATTTACAGTGGGAGTTATTAGCTGGGAAGTCTGAGACAAAGGGTAAAGACTGTTATAAAGGAGGCTAATACTACTGGCCCGAGTAGTTAAATGTGACAGGTTGGAGGTGTATTTTCCTGTCTTCTTGCAGATGTGAAGTGCTCATGACGACTGCTCACTCCTCTGGCTGAGAAGCAGCAATAAGCAGATAGGTGCAAGAAGAAAAACCAAAAGTGGATGCCATACTGGAAATGAGAGAGAGGTGTTTCCTTTTCCTTTCTTAATAGCTCAAGAAATCTATGACATTGTATTGTGTACCACCATGCAGTATCAGCACCTGCATTATGAGCAGTGCTAGCAAAGACACAGACTCTGCACTCTCACAAAGCACAGACTGTCACAGTTTCCTTGATGTCCAGTTGTTATGATGGCTTATTCCAGATGATGATCTGCACTGAGCCTTTTTCAATTACTTAAGTAGTCAAACATAATATACCAAAATAGTTCTCCTATATCATTAAAATAATTCCCTTAGCCCCCAATGCCACCTTTTACCAGATGGCAAATGCCAAATGTGTTGGCACTTTATAACTCAGCTATAAAAAATGGACTGAGTTTGAGCCTGAAGATAAGTGTGAATGGATATTTTTATGCGGAGTCTGTCTTAGTACCCTTTGTAGAGGGGAAAAAAATGTGAACGGTTGGAGAGACTATACTTCCAGGTCTACAAAGAGACTCAGGTCATATGCCTGGTACCAGATGTGTTCCTCACAAATAAAAATAAGCCTCTGGTGAGGTTAGTTACAATTAAAAGGGGTTTTTTTAGGAATTGATATTTTGGTGGATGGTAAAAACTTTCCCAGAGAAAAAATAACAGTATTAAAATTAATGTGGATGGGCTTACTTTGGTTCATTTAATAAATGAGAAATTCTGCTGAGCATTTCAGAATAATTCTTAAAACATAATCTTTATTCACTGCTACTATTTTTTTATTTTATTTTTCAGATTTACTTAGTCATAGATAAGATTCAGACTTTCACTGTGTGACTTTAAGTCAAGTAAGTGAATAGAGAGAATACAAAAGAATACCAAGGTGAAAGGCTAGAAATTAAAATACATTAACTGTCTTTGATAATACGGCCTTAAGAAAATTTACTGGCCGTAAAAATAATATTCACTGACAGTTTTATTATTTCAAATCATAAAAATATAATGATAAAAGTAACTGTATTGTATTGACTTGCTTCTCTGATTTTTATTATTAAAATAATCAGTATTAAATGGTTTACTCCCCTATACTATATGGACACATGATAAAAACATAAAACAGTAGAATTTTGAACTCACTTTAACTTAGGCAGAGCAATTAAAAAGGATGGTTTCAGACTTAAGTATAACAAGGAGCTGACATTAGCTAGTCTTTTAATTTAGAAGTGATGTACATAAAATAGTAGTGAGATGGGAGCTGGTCTCTTCTCCCAAGTAACTAGCGATAGGACAACAGGAAACGGGTTCAAGTTGTGCCAGGGGAGGTTTAGGCTGGACATTAGGAAAAAAATTTTCACTGAAAGAGTTATCAAACATTGGAACAGGCTGCCCAGGGAGGTGGTTGAGTCACCATCCCTAGAGGTGTTTAAAAGTCCTGTAGATGTGGTGCTTAGAGACATGGTTTAGTGGCAGACCTGGTAGAGTAGGGTCAATGGTTGGACTAGAGGATCTTAAAGGTCTTTTCCAACCTAAATGATTTTATGATTCTATGATTCTATGAAATAACTTGTGGTTTTATCACTGCCCACCATTTGTGCACATGCTTCCACACAGAACGAGAATTTTACAAATACAGGCACTGACAACAGTACATTCAGAAACTGCTAAGGCAATCAACAGACAGAAGACTCCTCTAATATACTATGGAGGGGAAGCTACCATATCTTTCAGGCAGCTCTGCCTGTAAATCCCCTAGTTACTGCTATCAGTGGTGTGCAATTCTCCAACAATTGCTACTTCATAAACTTCATAAAACCCATGCCAGTGCCACTAACACAGCAGCCCTCTTCTGTGTTAGTCCCATAACTACTCTAGGAATAACAGAACTTCACATTATAAAAGAGCAGTGCTGGATTTCCTATTGGGATGGCTAAAAGAGAGGAGGGGGGAAAAAAAAAAAAAGATAAAAAAACAAGAGAAGAGAGAGAAGAGGTGCAGGGCACGGTCCATGTTATGTCATGGGAGAAAGGCTTTTCCACCCCAGCTGATTCCTTTACAGCTGCTTTCGCTGCCTTCCTTACAACAGTGCTGTATTTTCTGAATGGATGGCTTGCATTATGCCTAAGAGAGATGCTAGTGTCATGTGTTAGCTATCTTGTCATGACAAATGCCCATACCTATATGGATAAACTAAGTAAATTAGCTGACACAGTTATTCATTCAGATTGTGTGCACAAATATATACAAGGATGCAGATCTCTCTTTTATTAAGAGACATTTCCTTCCAGAATTTATTTTATGATATAGGCACTTTATGTAAACAGAAATCATACATATGAATGATGGTAACTGCATACAAAAAAGGACAAGCAAGTTTTTTATTACTATTACATTTAGCATATATTTCAATAAAATTCCAGTGTGTTACTGTATTATGTGCCGATATTCCACAGCACAGGTAGAATGTCAGAGCTTAAAACACCCTATGACTGCAATGGAAATCATGTCAAAGACCATGGGAAGCTTTATATTTAAAAATCCCAGCTTAAAATTCTGCTTCAGTCAAGTACTGCACTTGGTGAGGTGGGAGATCACAACACGCATGTATGCACCCCCACCTCCCCCATTCAGTAAGCTGTATGAATGATGCTTCAGCCCATGTCCTGTCGCAAGACAAGCTTTCAGGGAGCTTGCACAGCATTCAGTAGCAAGCAGCATACAATCTGTTCCTGCTATTTGCTACAGACCTATCGAGTGTCACATATCTTTTGGTGATGCTCACGAATTTCATGGTCCTGACATGCCTGCCTGCATCTGTAAACCAGTAGGAAAGCTATGTCTGAAATAAAGGAATAAATCACAGGCCATTTTGCCACACTGTTTTGAAGCGTCAATACATTTTTTTGCTAATCTCAAAAACAGCAATTAAGATTGACAATTTGGTGACTCCCGTCTAAGATGAATTTGACAGATTCAGCTTCTACACTACAGAATCACTGCAACCCTGGGAACTTAACTGGCAATTAATTAAGGACTACATATTCCATAACAGCTACCACTCATTAACCCCTGCACACACCCAAGCTAAGTGCTTCATAGTATGTTCAATATGAAAGAGGTCTAATGAATTTTTCATACACATGTATGGTGGCACAAAAACCTGTTTTGGTCTACCACAGTATTTGTAAAATTATTATTTATAGAAGCTGAAATCTGGCAATAAGACTGATATGCTAGACTGCTGAATTAAAAAGGTAGGTACGTACACATTGAAGTTAAATACTGCACTTAATTTGCAAACTTGTAAGTATGAACTCTCCAACCAAAGCCACAATATTATGTACAGTTACAGAAAGCTAAAGAGCCTGGGGCGTAATTAGTGCTTATCTTATAGAACAGAAAAAACATGACTTTTTTCCACATTACTGTTTGTGATTTTAAGATTTTTTACATATTTTACCCAAAGTGTGACACAAACTTAAAAGCAAAACCTGGAATTCAGATGATTTTCAGTTAGAGAAAAGTTAATTCTTTGTACCCCTCTACCTTTGTCTTAATTGTTCTTGAAAGACGCAGTAGCTGAGACACTTTCACTCTCCTTCTCCTCCACAGACTAGTCTGTAGACCCCAATGTAGGTAAGACCTTCTCCTCCATAGGCAGAGGAGGAATCAAGTTCAGAGTGCTCTGACCACAAAGCTAACTGCAAAAAGCACAGGGAAGCCTGGCCTTTGTAATCAGGTATTTTGCACAGGGCATATGCAAAGGTATTACAACAGACACGAATGTTTAACTTCTTTAAAGAGATATAGGGATGAAACACTCTTGCCTGTGACTCCTACACAGATGAAGGTACTACCAGGAATACATATGAAGAAAAGCAAGATTTAAAGAAAGGCATTTCTTTTCCTCACTTGCCCTACATTGACTAGTTTATCAGGACTCTCACTCAGTACGATGGCTTTTATGGATCTCCATTTTGTGGTACTTAGCCTTTTGCATTAAATGTTTAAGGAGCGTAGCTATATTTTTTTAATTGTAGGTACCCAATATTTAGGCATTCCAGTACCTAACATTTTAGCAACAGTCGCCTTTGGAAGCTGAGCTCCAGGGGTGACAAAAGGAATTTCTGTATGTTTGAACTATGTTTGTATCTACATTCAATTTAATGCAACACTGCTGTACGTGAAGAGGGGTCTTCAGTAATATTTTGTAATAACACTAAGATTCCTGTTTATGCTTCCAATTTTTTTCTTAGGCTATCATATCATAGCTTTTTTTTTTTTTTTTGAGACCATTCTCATTCTTTTCTTTCCCACCTTTTATTTAGATAGAAGAGAAGCGAAACAATCTGCAGTTCATATAAAGAGAGATAAAAACTATCTACACCTTTTGTATATCTTTGATGACTGTGGATGTAAAAGAAATTGCACAAATTTCCTTACTGCCTCAGGTCATCTTTAAAGAATGCCAGCAATGATTACTTAGCTATATTTTACATTTACTCCATATGGAATATTCATGAACTTGTAAAAAGTTTAAAAAATCTCTACTTCTATAACAAAATATGTAATTCCTTAATTTTTCAGGTCTACAGAATTGTAAGCATGCACTTCCAGATAGTTTCAGCGAACCCCACACCACTTCAAAATTAATGACTAGAATAAGATTGATTTTAACCAGGCTTGTTATAAACCAGGCTAATCTCTACTGTCACTGTTTGCATCTCAGAAAGTGCCTGCCAACTCAAGTCTAAAGTCTACTTGATTTTTTTTATTAAATGTGCTTGCTTTTGCTTTCTGAATGTGTGCCTTCAAATGCCAAGCTAATTTCATTCCATATGGACTAATTTGCAGAGCCTTCCATTCCCTGATTATCTGAATCAAACTTATTCTATACAGAATAGTGTAGCTATGAATTATATTATTATTCAAATAGTAGTTAAGACCTGTGATTTGGCAGATTTTTTTTCCTAATTATATATTTCTTTAACTTTGGGATAAAAATAAAATTCTAGTTCAGCTATATTTAAAAGAAAAAAATTTAAAGTTCATATCAGTCATTAAAAAATGGATTAAAAAGATTACATCTTCAAGAACCCCTGCAACCTTTACAAAGCTATCAAATAGCATCAAGATATGATTACCAAAGTCAAATTCTGAATAATTTCTCAACCTCTTTAGATTATTCAGGAATTAATTACATAGTTTTATCAAGGGTTACTCATTCAACATAATTAATGCGATATCCATCAAAATCAATACCTATGGAAACATACTTAAAACTGACCACTGATTGTAGGATAT
This sequence comes from Burhinus bistriatus, assembly GCA_013397275.1. NCBI lineage: Eukaryota > Metazoa > Chordata > Aves > Charadriiformes > Burhinidae > Burhinus > Burhinus bistriatus. The sequence goes on along the minus strand of VYXH01012171.1, from coordinate 89,302 downwards.
ATCTTTAATTCCTTCTCTAGTTATACAACTTATTAAAAGAAAAATATCTGAAAATATGCAATAATATCTTATACAGTTGTTTGTCATGAATGTTCTTCTCATCACAATATCAGATATTAAAATATATTACATTAATTATATTCTATTATAATAATGTTATAAAAGATAACAGTGTATTTGAATATTTTAAATTATTAGTCTTTCTTGATCAATCTAATATTCATTGGAAAGGTGAAGATTAATATAAAAATAGAGAATAGAAATGTACTTCTAATCAAGCTACTTTAAAAATATCTGTAACACTGCCTACGTCTGCACCACCAGATTAGAAAAAAACAAAGACTTTAATCAATTTCTTTGCCATTCCTTGGATAAAATGCAGATACAACAGCAAACTTCTGAGTGCAGTAAAAAAAAAAAAAAAAAAAAAAAAAATAAAAAGAGAAAATTAAATTTTTTTTANGTGCAGAAAAAAAAAAAAAAAAAAAAGATGTATAGAGGCAACTTAAATTCTCTTATAAACTAAAAAATAATGTAAACCTTACTTGTATTTAATTGAAAACAACATTTTAAAGCCTATTTAGATGAAAGTAATCTTACTTAGATAAGTGAAGTTCTAGGAATATATTAGTGCTGTCACTCCACATGAATCAGAAAGTAGAGAAAACCTGGCCTACAGCAAAGACCGTGTCTTCTATGCCTCAGATTTTCTTGAGGAAGCTACTCCCAATTTCCTTCTGGGCTTAAACAGCCAAAAATTAGGAAGAATTCAAACAAATAGGTACTACAGTGTTTTTGATTCATACTTAGGTTGTTTGGGGGTTTTTTTTGTCGACATTAGTTTACATAGAAGTTATGCATACATACTGGCTTCACTTGTGTTTTCTAGTACACCTTCACAATTGTCAAAGTGGTGATGAAAAACAGTTGTTCTACATATACAAGATACACAGAACTACATAAAAATTGCTTTTTCAACAAATCAAACATGGCAATCCATAGAACAGCAATACTGAGGCTCAACTAAGGTTTTTCTTCAATCACTTAAAATCTAGTCAAGCCACAGACACAACTACCATAAAACTGCACTCATTACAACGTGTGAGCAACAAAACCAGTCATAATTTCACACCTGGACTCACCACGTTTCATAAAGAGCCCAAATGAGTGTGTTAGTGTAGAGTATCACTGACACATCTTTTAATCTGTAAAATCATTGGGCCTGTTCACTTCTGGACTTAAATTTGAACAGCTCTAGGGCAATCTGATTTCAGCAAACCTGGAATGGTGGGTTTAGCTGCTCAGGGTTTGTTGGTGTGTGGCACAATTTTTACCACCAGAGTACTCCTCCATATCAGAAGTTGGGGCGGGGGGGAGGGCAGGGAGAGGAAGAAAAAAATTATATGTGACAGGAAATCCTGTCATTAGTTTAAAAAAATAATTAAGAAAGGGGAAAAAATGAAAAGAAAAAACCCACAACCCAAACTACAGGTAAATGCTCCAGTCTGAAATAGTTTAAATAGCTCTACCAGTGGTATAGATGCCTTTCTAGTCCTGTGCACTGCCTTGGTAGGTTCATTATTTAATTCAACAGCTAATATTCATTAGCTATTGCAAGCATCATCCGCTGTCATATATCTTTATTTGGTTGAGATTACTTTGCTGAAAAGCCATTTCCAGTCATGATTGAATGTTTCCATAGTTTTGGCAGCTATAAGACAAAGACAAGTCATTAATGCCATAATTACTAACCTACCTCTAAGAATGATACAGATGTGACATTTTTTCACTGGTGAAACTACTGCCTGAGATGAGTTGTTTACACAATGTGTAGTTACAGAGACCTTAATTGTGGAATTAATTTCATTTAGTTGTCACTTAAAAATCCAACTTGCATAAAAAGGTTTTACAACTGGAATGCAGCAAACTATCCTACACATCCTCCTACACGTGACAATTAGGCAATGTTACAGCTTAGTCTTTTGGCCAAAGATGTCTGCAGGTTAAGAGAGTTTTATTGTCAGCTTTTTTGCTACACTTGAACAACTTACATACACAAACTTAGCAGATAAATCAATGCCTATGAGCATGCCTCGGGTTTCATTAGGAATGCTGCAAAACAAACACAAAGGTTTCCTTCAATTTTCTTATTCCAAAGTGAAGATAAATTGCCTACCACTTTACACCATGCAATATTTTTTTTTCAACAAGAAGCCATGTTAATTATAATTACTTGATTATGCATTTCTTTCATGGCTTCTCAATAAAACACTGGCACTTTCAGTGAAAATTCAAGAATCTTTACCCCACATCAGTAAATTCCAAACTAGACCCTTTTTTTCTTAGTTGATGAAGATCTTTAACTCCTTGCTAATGAAAGATTAAGGCAGCACACTTGTACTTTTTGATTTATATTACACTGGAGTACAATGTCTCTATTTCCAAATTATTTTGAAAATTATAATATTAATTATCATTACATTTTAGTAGCCAGAAATTAAAATGAGAGCTACTAGTAAACAGGGCAATGAACCTGTGTATCTTCTCTGTAGACTGTGTGTGACCATAGTAAAGCAGTTATTAACAAATGTATGTTGGATAATCGCAATCATTACTTAATATATATCATGAAATTAAGTACAGTTATGTATGAGTGACTCTTATTAATGAACTACACCTACTAATGGTTTTAATTTCTGCCAAGCTTTGCTATGATGGAGTATTCAATTTAAAATGTTAATATGTGCATGCACGCTAATTTCTGTGTTTCTCAGCTGTTGTATTTTGACATTTGTCAAACATGCATTATGCTATTGATGGGCCACAGATTTCCAAGAAATCATATTTCATTGAATCTTTTCCATTGTGCTTGACACAATCTTTTTTCTCACTGTCAAAAAGATGGATTCATTTATCCTACAATGATAAGAAATCTTTCAATCATAACAGGTAATTGCAACAGATTGCAAAATACTACTCATTCCTCCTGGAGAGACCTTTCCTGTTTACAACACCATGACTGACAACACATCAACAGAGGTTATTTCAAAGGTACATGTTACGCTGGGAAAAAAACCCAAACAAAAAACCTAGTCCAGTGTATGAATCTGAGCTCCTTCCAAACTTGTGCTTATTCAAGCTTATTCTACTTGTGTTTGTCGGGAAGAATCTCATCCCTAAAAAACTACCAGAACACTTAAGCTCTAAAAAAGCCTGACTTACAATGATTATGCTTGCTATTATATGCTGTCTCTGTATCAAATTTAGTTTCCTTAAAATGTGTCCTGGTTTCAGCTGGGATAGAGTTAATTTTCTTACTAGCAGCTGGTATAGTCCTGTGTTTTGGATTTAGGATGAGAATAATGTTGATAACACACTAATATTATAGTTGTTGCTAAGCAGTCAAGGACTTTTTGGCTTCTCATACTGGCCTGCCGACAAGAAAGTGGGGCGCACCCAAGAGTCTGGGAGGGGACACAGCCGGGAAGGCTGACCCCAAATGACCAAAAAGGATATGCCATACCATTTGACATCATGCTCAGCATACAAAGCTGTGGGAAGAAGGAGGGGGGGATGTTTGGAATTATGGCATTTTGTCTTCCCAAGTAACCATTACATGTGATGGACCCCTGCTTTCCTGGANGGGGGGGGGGGGTGTGAGTGGCTGCAGGGTGTTTAGTTGCCAGCTGAGGTTAAACCACAATATTTCATTAGCACTTTCTTTACTTTTAAAATAGTATGGAGCTCTTCCTTAAGCGATTAGTGATATCTTTACCATTATGTGTTTAATTTAATGTAAATTTATTATTATGTCATATATGTGTATTGCTATGCACAAGTATGTAACTAAAAAAATTGCATGTGCAATATCATTCTGTTTACAATAAAAAGGATGAAAAGGTTATTTATTTGGGGGTTTTTATTTGTTCATTTGTTTCCCTGAGAATATAATTTCTGACAATTTAGAAAACAGTTGAAATAGAAATTAAGAAAAATCAATTTAGTGCATAATTTCACAAGCATTTCAGACTATAAAAATATTCAGGAAATCATTTAATCCATTAATGTATTTAGCAAGAACTCATCCTTATACATGACAGAACTCTTAATTCTGTGGTAAACCTACCGCAATGTTACTGAAAAGCAGATTAAGTTTAAACTAAACAATGAACTCAGAAGTGCCACTATTCTATGTTCTTACATTACAAATCACACATCACAAATTTACCTTGTGCTTTTCAATTTTGATGCTATGTTGTTACATTTAGTATACAACTGCAATATCTGAAAATACTTTAGTTCCAATACTAAAACATATTTTAAATACTAGACTGAAAGAAGAGAATTCCTATGACATAGAACGCAAAAATAGAAAGTAAGTGGGCATATTTTTATTTGAAGGAAGGGGAAAACATAATTTTTTAACCAGTGCAATCATAAGATGAGTGCAATTAGAAAGAAGGAATGAAAGCAAAATTGTATCAAATACTGTTAATACTGCTAGCAGTATTGCCGAGTTATACATGCAGAAGGAATTCAAGAAGGCTGGTGATCATCTGTGAAGTTTCAAGTGATTCATGGCTAACTTCACCTATGCCACGTGCATTCTGCACAATAATCATGACCATAGCTTTCAGATTAGAGCATGGCTTTGTGACCTCCTCTAAACTGGATAGCTGTAATTAGTTATTCTTAACAACGCTTTGAAAGGAAAGCAAAAACTTCCAGGGATGCACAGTAAGTTGTGACCCAACTGCATTGTGAACTGCATCATCTGCCTACAGACTTCCTGGCACAGTTCAAGATGCTATGATGGTTCTCAAGGATTGTATGGTTAGGACATTAGTTCTCAGAAGATACCAAGAATCCACTGTACATCAGTTCAGCCAAGTTCAGCTAATGAACTCACGGTAGCATTATCAAGATTGGTTTTTATGTCAAGCTATTCTCAACCAGAAATTTTTGCTCACCTATTAGCGAAAAATTTAAAAAAAAGCATATAATTTCATATAATGTGTTTTCACATGTGATACATTTAGGAATGACATAAATATGTAAGCAACTGACTGCTTTAATTTTCTTACACTTGGAACTAAAACAGATTAAAAGGTTAACACTAGTGTAGTACATCATGACTTTAAATGACCCTTCTTACTAATTTAATCTTACCAATCTAATATTTGCATTAAATTCAAATATTATCTAGATATATTTTGCACATTTAGCATCACTGCTCTTAAAAGGATGCTATCATTACTAACTACATTTTAGTAATGGAGAAATTATGCCATCAACATATGAAGCGGTATTTCCAAAAATCCACTACCTGGACAATAAAAGTTGAAGCAATAAATGCCAGAATAAACCAGTTGGTGTTTGGAGTTTAGCACAATGCTGTCTTTTCTGTAAATACTCTAATTTAGGTAACCAAATGTAATAAATTACAACAGCTTCGTCCGTACTCGTAAACAAAACATATCAGAGCCTGTCCTTGGCATATCTGATACCCACTGTGCTAAAATCTTCCCACCCCAAAGCATAGTGATTCTCCCTATCAGGAACCATCCCTGGGATGTGCTATTTCTTAGATCGTGCACGTCCACTGGGACAAACTTACATCATGAAATTTGCTAGCATCTAAACGGCATAGGTGATGGCTGCTTGAGTTTGTGTCTTGGTCTGTGGTGTTTACGGTACAGATTTAGCCAGATGTTACTATTACCCACTAAATCCTGAGTTCATCACAGATCACACAGAAAGTCAAAAGGTATCTACTGAATCGGCCTTTATATTTTAATGTGATTTTCAAACAACATGTTAAATGAAAGTTCCCAGAAGCAATTAACTTATTAGCATGTGATGCTTTTGAAAAAAAAATTTACATAAGATAAATGAATGGCATTTCTTTTAATCTCACCCTCTTTTTCTTACCATAATTTTGATGAACAAATTTAATAATTATAGTATTAAACTTTTATATGTGTTAATTATATTTGGAATGATGCATTTGTCTTGTCTTGCAAAGCCTTGTAATAGTTAAAACATTGACTCCTTCATGTTTGAGCATGGCTTGAGGTGAGAAGAAATAGAGTTTAGTTTTTTGACAGCAGGATAGATCGTATTTTGAAAGATCTTTGAGGGTGTTTTACTGAAAGAAAAAGAATTTGTCTGAACTGTCATGTTGTGTATTCTTGAAAGTCCATGTGTTCAAACATACTGGCAGATTATTCTGAGTTACAGACAAACTAGCTTCAAAGTCTACAAGCAAACTTTTAACAGCATTAAACTTTTAAAACTTTAAACCACATTAAAAGACTCAGATTAGCATATTTACTCCGTCCTAGGTAAAAATAGCCTGATACTTGCAGTTTACACTTCTTTACCGGTACACTGTCATTCTTCACCTGGGGAGCCTCTCCAAGAAGGCAAGGGAAACAGAGGATGCTACAGTTATTAGCAAGGGAGAAGGAAGGACTCCCATCTCCTCAGAGACCATAACATTAATCCATCTAGCAAGGTTTTCCTTTACGATCCAACATGCACTTTTCACTGTCAGTCCTTACTCATTAGCACAGGTATATTTTACATGTAGATTCACGGAACAACTTAAAAAGGGCATACTCAGAATAGTTCTTTGCATAACTGTATGACCAACACACAAACAAAATTCCAATGTGTCAGAGTTGCAAATATGGTAGGATAACTTGTGGGGTACATACAGTTTTGTAGTACTCTGAAGTACATTCTACCTTTAAAATTAATTCACTTTGTACCCTTGGAAAAGGATTTCACTTCATTTTTAAAGGATGACAGCGTTACTTAATCTATTTAAAGGCTTTGGCATGAAAAAACAGTTATACGCAAAACATTTATACTCTCAGACCAAATGGATGTGCATTCAATTACTGGTTGCTTTTATAATAAAAAAGCATGCTTGGAAATATAAGCTATTGTTTTTAAGTAAAATAAAAATTTTAAAAAAAGATTAAAAAACTCAACCAAAATGAAATCCTGTCTTTTCCAATTAAAAAAAACCCAAACCTGCCTACCATGAAAAGATGCTTATTGTCTTAACAATGTTTTGAATACATACACACATACTTATACTTACATACCAAACCATCAGCTATTGTGCTATTGGAACCAAATGCAACAGAGGAGTACATTTATGTTATATTTTAAGATTAGCTTTGCACCTTAATTCAATTCCAGTTCACATTGATAAATTCCTAACCCCAAATTATAATGCTCTCTAGTTTAGAGCTTTAAAGCTAAGAGACACAGAAAAATAGCCAATACAGCCTTCTCATCAAGCTCTATTATGCTGTCCAAATGGACACTAATTCACAGATGAAACGTGGTATTTGAAATGACCCTTAATGATCTTAAGAGCTGTTTGTTGCCATGCCCTGGCAACCGCCAAAACAAACATAAATTTACCCTTTCTTTAGTCCTGGGAATACTGTCTCAACAGCAACCTACCTCTTATCTAAATTTTGCAAATGTGCACAACTAGGCAGGCCCGATTCACCTGTAAAACTATAGATCTATCAGATTTTAAGAACTAAGATAATTCTATCAGTTTGTCCTTGATTGGTTGAACAGGGCTATAGCTAAGAAGAAAATAACGCCAGGTAAAACCTGCCTCAGGTAAACAGAATCCAAGGGATATGCATCTAAGTTAGAGTTCAGTACAATCATAGATATTACTAGATACCTAACAGAATGCCTCTTAATTCCAGAAACGAAATCAATACAGTACACCTAATTTTCCGATAGGTGGAGTGATAAAAGATAAAAAATCTTTTTTATTTCATATAAAATTTTATTTTATTTCATAATAAAATAAAATTTATTCTCGTAAATTTCGGAGACTGGGACACATAATCGAGCCAACAGGGAATACCAATTAAAAGAATGAGACTGAATTTCCCTATACTGTATGACTGGAAAAACCTACCTCACAACTGAAGATTAGCACAAATATAAAACAGAGATGAAGAGACACATACCATTCTGGAGTTATTAATCTACTTACTTGCTTTTGCAAAGACTAACAGTCCTTAACGGCTCAGGGTAAGAGGAATCAGTTCAGACAACGGGAGATCTGGGTCCTGTACGCAGAACCGTGGGTTTCTGTACCTATAGCTGTTTGACCCAGGACAGTGTTTGATTTCATTTGATTACACACATTCTCAGCTGGAAGCCCTGTCTACACAGGCCTTATCATGTAACTGAAATGCCTTATGACTTATGACTATGCCTTATCATGTAACTGAAATGTGTCAGTTATGGCCTTAGAGAAGATCAGGTAGGAGGAAGAATTTCAGTTAATGGCTTGATACAGTCTTAAACTAAAAATTTAGTACTATGCATATGTGATATTATATCTATCTGAATAAAAATACAACAGTACCTGTTCTGTGGAACAATCTTATACTGCTGTCCATTCATAATTCTCCTTCTTTATAAATAGTCAAAGCACATAAAGCTTATTTCAGTGTATTTCACCCCACATTTGCTCACTATACATTTCCAAATCATAATCACTTGAAAGACCGTCTTAAGTAAACATAAATTCTCCTTCCTAAAGATGTTGTTGAAGGTTTTTAAATTAAACTATTACTACAGTGCATTTTCATCAACACTACCTTTACATTTTGTCTTGAGATTTTAATGTTTACAATGTCAAGCTTATTGATGGCAGAAAACAAAAAATAATGGCAATAATGTATTTTTGGGGATGCTTCATTTCAACACTAAGGAGCTGAAACAGTGTGCCTTTTCCCCCGCTCCCGAGCACTACTTTTAAGCTGTGTAGAAATAAAGCCTTAGCCATTAGTTGACTGAGTTAATTTTCCCAAAGCTTTTTATGTGTTTTTAACAGATGTTTGTTTTGGGCATTCATTTTATGTATATTGATGAGCTGTATATTCTAAAGGATTCAAGCTTGTATTCACAATTAATCTCTGAAAGCTCTTTTAAGCTGCTCCGTACCCTCTTGTCAATAGCGAATATATCTTTGATGGAAACAATTAATCCAACTCCTTTTACAAATGTTGGAAAGACACATTTATTGTTTAATATACTGCACATATTTAAATGTATTTTAATCCCTTTAACCAAAGACAATTTTTTTTCCAATTACTTTTCTTCAAAGCTATCTGCCCTTCAGCAGATATGGCTTTAGTATTTACTTTTCAGCACAGCTGCCACATTACACATACATCTCTCTTTTTTATTTTTTTATTTTCCCTTTTCTTTTTTTTTTAACTACCTCACATTCCTTGCTTACTACTGTAGAATTAACTATTTCAAAATCTTAAGATTCCTTGGTATAATGCAAATAATTTGAAGTTCTGTTTCAATACATTAGTGGATACCCTAGAAAATCAAAATAGACAATTATGTTTTGGCATAAATGTTGAATGGCGTGGCTTAGTGGAAGAGATCTTCATGATCTCTTCAGGTGCACCACCCAGGGTGTCCGTCTTCATGCCTTTATGAAGCGCTCTTGTTCAACAAACCAGATTGAGCTAAACACTGCTCTTTGGAGGAGGTGAGGTATGAACAGTGTTCCCCATTGACTGAAATGTGACTTTTTAAATTAAAAAAAAAAAAGGTTTTGTAAACCAAAACAAAGAAACAAACAAACAAACAAAACCTAGGGGTTTTTTAAACAAACCAACAAACAAAAAAAAACTTTAACAAAGGAAATAGTAATTTAGATGAAGAAAATTCTTTATAAACACTTGCAAGCATCTCTCTCAATCCAAGCAGGTAACTTTATTCTTGCTAAATAATATCCCCTCCCAATATCCTTCTAATGCCTTTTGGTGGGTCTTGAATTGCTCTGTCTTGTGTCTCCAGTATAAGCAAGGATGTCGTTTATGTTACACTAGTTTTTCCTTTTCTTGCTTGTTTTTTTTTGGGGGCAAACAGTAATTAGACAAAAAGCAGGTCAGCATACAGGACTTAGAAATTATGCCAGAGTATCCACCAGTTATGTTTAATCACTGTCCTCAGTTCCACTGGTACCAGACTTTCATTATCTGTCACATTTGAAAATTACTATATTTTTCTAATTTATTTATAAGTTATAAAGATTAATGACACATTAAAATAAGTAAAAGATGACCAAATGCAAGTCAAACTGATAACTTCACGGTGAGAAATTGTTTTTGGCTGCATAATGACTTAATAAACTTTCTCAGTGTGAAGTCCTTTATCAGAATAATTAACAATTTCACCAGTACTTCACAGAAATCATGATGTCATCTCTCTCTTTAAAATAAATTTTAACAGATCAGCTAGGGAAGAAACAAGACCACCTAACTGCATCTACACATCAGTATTCATAGCTGTATCCTAAGGAAATCCTCTGATATGAAAAGAAGGATCTATCAGTTTCCCCCTGCTACTTACACAACTATCCTTTTCTCGTAATATTTTCCTTTTTGTTTTGTTTTGTTTTAGTAATAGTACAGCTTACCAAAATGTAAAGAGTTTACAAAGATGTAGAATTACCTTTTTTGCCATAATTGGTACATCAAAAACTATTCTCAAAGAGCTTACTATTAGAGTAATACCTTCTTTGAAGCAGATCATGTGGAAGCTTTGAAATTAAGTGACTTGTCCACAAAATTTTATTGAAAGCTTGAGGTAAAGCCAAAAACTGAACTTAAATCTCCTATGTATTAACACAATGTTTCATTGACAGAACCATCCTTTCTTTTCACCTAAATCTTGTATTTCACAAAGCTAATTAAAACCAAGTAAGAATAAATAAGCCTACCTAAATATTTTTCGAGAGGCACAGAAGTAAAACCCTTTAAAGTACAGCGGCTTGAGACCCATGCTTTTTATTAGAATTATGGTCTCCCGGTAAATGAATAACAGGAATCAGAGATAACTATGAATTGTCCCCTCTATTTTTCTTCCCTCCCTTTGCATTATCACATTACTAGCAGTGATAGCAACTTAACTGTATCACTAGGTAATTATTGTGCAAGATTCCATAATTTCTAAATCATTTGCAGATTACATCAAGGAATTATTTGCATATTTTCTTTAAGACCAATTATATATTTATGCATGTTGACAGCACAAAGTCCAGAGCAGCTAAAATTAATGAAATAAATGAAATCATTCTTCATTTATCTGGTAAAAAACTACTTTTTTTTTAATTAGAATCTTATGAAAGACTAACATGAGACCTTAACAGGTGTCAAAATGTATTAGTGTGTTATAAGTTTGTACCCATCCCGTGCTTTTAATAAAGATAATTAATTTATTTGATAAGATGTATCTTCCATGAAACTCTTTTGTTTTTCATTAATTCATTTATAGTGCTTATGATATCAACTTTTCTATTATTTTCTTAGGATTAAGGTGAGGCTAGTTAGCCTGTAACATCCTTTTTAAATATTAGAAGAAACAAACTCCTCCTTAGACCACTGGATCTTCCCCAACATTCTGATCTTTTTGTTATACTAACTCAAAGATTTGTTCAAGGAACTTCTCACACAGCTAGCACTTTTAATAAATGTGTATATTGCTAACAGGTCTGCTTTCTAAATATTTACTTTTAATAGATCATGATTAACGTTGTCGCGAATTAAAAACATCAGAAAACATTTCAATTAAAATAACTTACAAGTGCACCATATCTGGCATAAGATTGTTGTGTTTTCAGTATGCAATACTAAGTTCTACTGTTAGCAAACTACATTTCTTCCTCATTTTTAGAAAAATGTCTCCTCTTTTTCTTAATCCAGCTCGGAATTTTTCATGGATATCTTTAACCTCCTTTATACATTTACAGTTCCTGACTGCAGTTTTATAGTGTCTCTGACTGTATCTAAATTGAAGAACCCACAAGCAACTTTCAAGACCATTTCCACAAGGGAATGAAAACTGGGAAGGCAGTTTTCTTCCCTCTAACGTCTATGGAGACTGGTAGTGAAATAGGCTTGATTTGAGTTTCCAAAGTTATTGCTGATTTTGCAGGCATGCGGGAATATAGTTGATATTTTAAAACAGTTAAAGAAGAAATAATATTGGTTTAAAAGGAAAACTCTGCTGCTGTCCATATTGTAGCCGTGTTTCCAGTCCTGCCTCTGGACTCATCTCCTTTTGCTCCTGATCCCATGGAAGGACCCCGGCCCTGGCTCATTGCTTGCCATGTTTGGAATGCCAACAGTCCCAGTTGCCAGCCCTGGGCTCTGCCTGCTGTGCTCACATACTGTAGGGCTGTGCCCCACCGGTGGGGGCACTGCCTATGCTGTGGTCACCCTTAGCTCCCTGTCAGCCTTCCCATAGGGAGCAGTCCCTGATCTCCTTTCTCCCAGAAATATGAGATATACCTTCACAATAAGATCCTTTGTGAAGACCCATTCATGAAGTTAAGTACAATGAGAATTTTAAGATAACTCATTGGTCATTTTCTGTTTGAGTTGAAAGACAGTTCTATAAAAATGTTCTGTAAAAGTTATTTTTATTTTCTTCTTCCCATTCTACTCTCCCTTGTTCTCTGTTGTCATTTCACAGGGAACTTCATACACTTAAAATTATGTTTTGACCATGAGAAAGTAACTACTCTGGATGAAATGGCAACTCAAAGCTGGAGCTTGTTCTCCAGTGTTTGTTCTCATCACGTCCTGGGAACTTATCCTCATTACCTTTCTATAGGAAAACTTCAGTGGTGGGGGTTGGGAAGGGAGTAGATATGAGGAGTGCCTTTTAGGAGAGTTTTTCATATTTGTGGTTAGGGAGAGGGATGAAAGACTTTACAAGTAATGAGTTTGATAAGGACAAGGAGTAGCATAAATTACTTATGACTATCTACAGTTGTTAATATGATCTAGTTATAAAATGATAACCTATTTTAAAACAAAACTGCATTTATGGTACAAGAAACTAAATTTCTGGTTGAGATCTGCATTTTTAACTGGTGACCAGCATTCTAACAATAGCAGCAACAGCAAAAAAACAGCAAAAAAAAAGGTTTGTTCAACTGCGATTGATTTTTTCAGAAAAAGATGTTAAGCCTCTGTAAAGTTCATTGCTGGTTACATGCATCTACATTGACCTTTTTTTCTTCTGATACATTTGGCCACAGTTAAGCTTTAGTTGCAAGGGCCTACTTACCAGTGGCCAAAATAACAATAAATAGAAGAACCTTGAAGTACTGGTTCATTAACTACAGTTATGGCAGAAATCATGCTGATTCCTGAGATAATATGGTGAACTGAAAAAACAGTTGATTCAGAGATTGATTGTTTACTTAGCTATCTAACTGTATCTTACAAAGGAGAAACCTATATGCTTATTAAAGGGTTGCTTCTTGCAAAGATTTTAGAGATGTGGGTGTAAAAAACACCCCTCTGGTGTTAATAAAGCTGAAAAGTGTCGATAAATAAAAAAAGCTAACTACAAAAATTCAGTATCCTCTTGATAAATACGTTCCATCACCACCCGCTTTATGGAATGAGAGAGCAGATGAGCAGAGGAATAAATTTACTCTCAAAATTGCCGCAGAAGTATTTCACATTAGGGTAAATAGCTTAGTTACATAGTCAGAGTGCTCTGAACTCCTAAAGGAAAAATCTCATTCCAGGGTTTTTTTCCTTCTTTAAAAATAATCTATAACAGCACAGATTTCATCTAGATGTAGATAGCAATTTTTGTCAAGATGGTTTGTAGCTAGTTACAATTACTCTGCAAGGTTATCTCTGTATCGTGCTTGTGTGTACATATGTACATATATACATACGCATATATGCTGAACTGCACATTAAATTGGGAGAAATGGTTGAATTTTAAGGATGACCTTAAGACGGTACAAATTTTGAAGTAGAATGCATTCTTTGGTTTTGAACTTCTGTGTGGAAATATCTTATCCTGACAATAACAATACTAAATATTTTTCCACCTCTTCTTTCTGTTCCAGCTGGTTCCGCTGTCTGGGTCCTGCTCAGTAAGGTGAGCTCTACCTCCTTTTCGTGCATTTAACGGCAAGTGCACGCAGAAACCTAGTGTTAACTGAAGAGGATAACTGAGTAGCAGCTTGCAATCCTTAGAAGCAGACAGTCAGGCAGGGAGCAAGGTGACAGACGCTGTTTTCATAACAGGAGATGGCTAATAAAAATAATGATAGCTGTAAGTCTGACACCTGTGGATCAGTTCTTGTGAAATATTCACAGCACCAACTAATCAGACTAGCATGTAATGCTAGTTGGGATGGGGAGATGAGAAAGACATGGAGCAGAGGGAGGCTGCTATTGTGATCTCAAAGCAGGCTACAGTAAGACACTAATTTGTTTTGCCAGTCCCATTTCCTTATTTTCTCACACATGCTATTGCTGCAGACCATTTCTTTGCGTAATGATACTATCAGTAAACAGAACAATTCTAAATTGACCTGAGATTACTAAGGAGACATACACGCACATTAGCTGTGCACCAGGAGGTACCACTTTAGAAGTACACCACACACAATGTCCTTGGACAGCGGGTCGTGAAGGCTAATGGATACATGCGGGTAGAATAAACGAGTCATAGCAGGTTGCTTAGGAGATTTGGCATCAGCTTGCTGGGGGGAGCAGAGGACTTCATAACTTTCAGATAACATTGATATCGAGACAGTATTTGTACACAGATGTCATTTATGAACACATGGAAGATTAGTTTAACTGCACACTAACTAGTCTGACAAATTTAGAACAAGGGTGACAGGGGTGACACTCCCATTCCTGGTGCACTCTGTGACTGTACATTACATGAGGGTGGGAGGGAGCATTCCTCAGGGGTGACTCAGAGGGGGTCTGGCACTAAGTGCTAAGCCTTTGAATGAATTTGGCCAAGCAAGGGACAAGAGATATGCTCATTATCTTAACTGTAGTGGGAAGATATATGACTGATACCGGGGACGAGGAACTAAACTGTACTGTAAATAATTCTTCTATTTGCTATTGCTCATATAAGATTTTATGAAGATATATTAGTTTTTTTCTTTATGCTTCTTATTTCCCCAAATCCCCACGCTAATAACTAGGCAGTCTAGCTACAACTGTATTTAATTGTAACTTAGAAGGGAGAAACTATATGCTTATTAAAGGTTTGCTTGAATATTCCTTCCTATTAGTGTTTGAAAGATGTGAAAACACAATATACAAACATTAATAAAGCTGAAAATCATCTTGAGGCAGAAAAGCCAACTATAACCATTCAGTGCCATCTTACTGATAACAAAACTGAATATTAACAAAGAGCTGTTCTAATTCCTGCTGCCACCTCCATTCAACCTGTTTCTTGATTATTCAGATGCTAGTTACCAAAAATGGTGGAAAGGTGAAAATACAGAAACCGATGCAGTCACAACTTCCTGAGTAGTGTCCAGCTTGGTGACCTGCTACTCTCCTGAGACGGCCGAAGTGCCAAAACAATAGCAAATCTCAGAAGTTACCATGACTATTGCAAGTGTGAGACTCATACAACTTTCTAGATTCCCCCCCCACTCCCAGAATTCAGTAATGTTCAGCTGATTTCTAACTAGAAACTGAACTGGAGGACTGGATTATTCTGGGGGACTTTAGGTTTCCATCAGAAGAAACCAAAAGGAAATAATTTTGACTGAGCAGATTGCATTCCATACTAAAGCCATACAAACTTACAGACTTAAGCACTTAAAAGTAGAAAATTATCTACATGCTTCAATTTTTAATCTAGGCCTATTGTGAAAGTGTTATAATATAGTTTTGTCTTAAACTAAGTTCAGTTTATGGCTGCAAAAAATCTGACTTGACAATTGGCAGGAACTTGACACCACAGCTGCATGCTAAGGGTTTCAAACATAATCTGGAGGATGAAAAACTAAACAAAAATAATTTACAATAAAGCCCATGATGAGAAATATCATGGTGATACACATGTGTAATACAAGGAAAGACGTGTAATGACTGGGTTGTATTTACAATTATCTATGAAGATACCTGTGGGCCACTGAGTCCACACTAAGGTTTATAGGATGAACACTGATAAATTAAATGTTTCTACACTGTACATTTAGCTGTTTTGTTCCAGAAGGAGCTAGCCATCATCAGCAAGGGTAAGCCTGAAGGGAGGGTATAAAGAGGACAGAGCCATGCCCAGTGTCAGTGCCAGAAGGCAGGGGACACAGACTGAAACAAGGAGGTTCCTCCCAAACATCAAGAAACACTTTTTTACTGAAAGGGTGTCTAAGCACTGGCACAGGTTGGCCCAGAGAGGTTGTGGAGTCTCCATCCTTGGAGATAATCAAAAGCCATCTGGACATAGTCCTGGGCAGCCTGCTCTAGGTGCCCATGCTTGAGTAGGGGGATTGGACCAGGTAACCTCCAGAAGTCCCTTCCAATCTCAATATTCTGTGATTCTGTGAGTCCAGTCTACACCAGTTATTCCAGAAACAGAGATTGTTTCCTGGGGAAAAGCCCAAGAGAACCTGTGCAGCTATAGCTCTAGGTGATGACCTGCTTGGAGCCACAAAGAAAAATCTCTGAATAATAAGGGAGAGACTCCAGTTTTCTAGGTCTTTTTGTGCTTCCTTTTCCTCTGGAATTTCACAAGGGAAATTCAAGATAACTGGAAGAAGAACTAACCAAACAATGACGTAAATATTAAAATGGATGAAATCTTGAAAAATTATTTAACCGTCTGCCTAGTTAGAATTAAGCGCACTTAGACAATTACTGAAAGATGTCTGCCTAATTCTCAAAACTCAAAACTTTTCAGTGAATGAGATTCACAGACATCTATGGTAATCTTTTTCAGTATTTAACTACGTCTCTAGCTAAACATGTTCCCCAGAGGCAGTACACGTCACGTGGTCAAAATTTCTGTTCTTAGCCACAGATACTACAAATCCGAAAGTTTATCCTTTCTTGCAAGATGAATAAGTTAATTCAAATTACCTTTCATTTGCTGTGGGATATACACAGATGTATATATACACAGATGTATACACACCTGTGTATATCCCACATTAAAGCACTACCAATGGGTAATTTGCTTGTGAATCCGAGCCTTGTGTTTCAACATCTAGATTTCAATTATTTTCTTTTCCTTTTTCCTCCCAAATGATCCAAGA
Organism: Burhinus bistriatus; assembly: GCA_013397275.1. Classification (NCBI taxonomy): domain Eukaryota; kingdom Metazoa; phylum Chordata; class Aves; order Charadriiformes; family Burhinidae; genus Burhinus; species Burhinus bistriatus. The sequence continues at coordinate 72,177 of VYXH01012171.1, read as the reverse complement.
TCAATGTGAGCTGACTTAAGTTTCCAAATCTTTTTTTGGAAGACTTTTGTGTTTCACCTGAAGATTGTATGCATATGTTTTTTATTGTATTATTCAAGCAATTAAAATAGTGAATGAAACTGGCTTCAGGACATAACTGTATTAAATGTCCTTCCAGCTTAACAATAAGCCTTTAATAAGTATTCTATGAGTGATTTTTAAGCAGTTGAGCACTCACCAGAGGCTGATTATACCTCCACCATATGTCATTAGTTCATTTATAAGTGTGCTTAAGTACGAAAATCTTTCCTAGGTATTAATTAATTGGGACAGTTGATCTAACAAAGAGATTGATTAGACATGATTATTCTTCACCTATTGATTATAGGAGGGTAGGTTTTATCTCTTGATCCCAATCTTATAGGATTGGTGTTTATTTATTCAACATAGAGGTACAGTGAAATTCTGTGTATGTGCTCTATGTGACTTAAGTCAATGTAATGGTCCCTTCTGGATTTAATCGTTATAAATCCATCACTTCTTCACTGCTTTCAAACTCCTGATGTAAGGGATAGCAGTCCTTTCAAGCAACAAATTCAATGAATGTCCCATTAAATAAACCTTTGTAGTCCAATGTCTCTTGAAAGTGAAAAGATCCCACCGAAATTGTGTGAATATGTAGCATGAATAATGTACAATATAGTCTTCCTCAAATAGCTGAAAGAAAATTCTTTCATTCAGATTGGAGTGACCAATTCATGATGAAGAACTTAGAACATTTAAAGAAATGCACAGCAAAAACTAATTAATGTCTTCATCAAAGATTTCAAAATATAGGCAAAAACACAGGAAATAGAAATAGGTGTGATATTTGAATCTTAAATATTTTCAGGAATATTTTTTTTTTCTTCTCACCATCACCAATAACAACTTGTCTTTCTCTACTGAAACATTATGCCCAATTCTTGTAATTAGCTTGGATTTTCGTTACTGTAGTTGTGCTGTGTGGGCATAAATCAGAATATAACATGCTCCATAACTTTTTTTCCCCAAAAAAAGCAACTACAACAGTCAAAACCAAATTACAATACAGTCCATCTTCTGTTTGATAAGCTCTTTTTCNTTAACAATTTGTGTCTCCAGAAGTGACTTAATCTTTTATCCTCTATGCAAATCTTAAACCAATGCAGGGACATTTTCAATTGCATTCTTTTTTTTTTTTTTTTTATTAGCAACAGATATGTATGTGTGTATTAACCAAGGAATGAGGATTTTGCATCATGGCCAGTTATGCTACCCTATTATCATGCTATTTTAAAATAGAGAAATAAGCAAAATATGTAATGTTACACTCAGGATTCTTAAATGATCTTTTCTACAGTACACTTATGAACTAAACACAAGATATATCCATACATTTAAAATTAGTCCTCACTGACAAAAGTCTTTATGCCTTGAGCGTAAAGATGTCACTTTATGGCATTCTTTATGCTATAAGGTATCAGTTCAGCTGCCCACATACAGGCAACTTGAAGCAAGTTAAGATGCTCTCATGTATCTTGTCTGGTCTTCAGGTGGCAACACATAAAGCATGGTTTCCTCTAGATCCAGTGTAGTATCTGTCAATCCCATAGACATATCTTAGACCTCTGGATCGATGGGCTGAAGCCAATTGCATGAGGTTTAACAAGCCAAGTGCCGGGTCCTGCACTTGGGTCACAACAACCCCAGGCAACGCTACAGGCTTGGGGAGGAGTGGCTGGAAAGCTGCCTGGCAGAAAAGGATCTGGGGGTCCTGGTGGACAGCCGGCTGAACATGAGCCAGCAGTGCGCCCAGGTAGCCAAAAAGGCCAACGACATCTTGGCCTGTATCAAGAATAGTGTGGTCAGCAGGAGCAGGGAAGTGATTGTGCCCCTGTACTCAGCGCTGGTGAGGCCGCAGCTTGAGTACTGTGCTCAGTTTTGGGCACCACAGTCTAGGAGGGACATTGAGGTGCTGGAGCATGTCCAGAGAAGGGCAACAAAGCTGGTGAGGGGTCTGGAGAACATGTCTTATAAGGAGCGGCTGAAGGAATTAGGACTGCTTAGTCTGGAGAAGAGAAGGTTGAGGGGAGTCCTTACTGCTCTCTACAACTACCTGAAAGGAGGTTGCAGTGAGATGGGAGCTGATCTCTTCTCCCAAGTAACTAGCAATAGGACAAGAGGAAACGGGTTCAAGTTGCGCCAGGGGAGGTTTAGGCTAGACATTAGGAAAAAATTTTTCACTGAAAGAGTTATCAAACATGGGAACAAGCTGCCCAGGGAGGTGGTTGAGTCACCATCCCTAGAGGTGTTTAAAAGCCGTGTAGATGTGGTGCTGAGAGACATGGTAGAGTAGGGTCCGTGGTTGGACTAGATGATCTTAAAGGTCTTTTCCAACCTAAACAATTCTAAGATTCTATGATTCTATGATCTTAGGGCATGTCAAATGACACTGGGAAACTGAACTAAGCTATTATTGGAGCCTAGAAAACTATTCATCTGGACACTTACAGGAATTTACTTTAGCAATGAGATGACTAGCTCTCTGGATGCCTTAACTGTTTTTTCTTCTGACAACAACCTGTGCTTCAATTGCTAGACCACATTTGAATTGTCTACATTACAGGCACTGAAGTGAGGTAAAATGAATCCCAGTTTAAAGTCCGCTCCTGAAAAGCCTGTAAAAAGATTTAAAAATACATAAAGAAGGAATTTGAGTAGGTATTCTTTTGACCATTAAATGCAAAATAGACATTTGTTTGTTTTTATATTCCTTGAGTTTCATAGTTAGATTGCTACAGCTTACTCTTTATTATACATTTAATAAAATTAAGAAACAAGAACAGCATTGAAGAGGATCAGTACATGCATCCAGCTATGCAATAGGAGCTATGAATAACTAAATACAAGCTCAGAGCTTTGGGTTTGTGTAAGGCCTGCAAAAACGAATTCCATGTTTCATCCTTTCAAGTAAGAAAACTGCTGAGTATAAGGTTTATAGTAGCCACATATAGGGTAATCAATGGATGAATATTCTTTTAACTGCTCACGTCTCACGAATGTTCTTTAAGACATGAGATGTCTTCCCTGCTGAAGCTGGAAGTGTCCCACCAAAGCTGCTAAGTGGGAGTAACACAACTGTCATCCTCAACAGTTATTTGCATATAGTTGGTAGGCTGTGGCACACAAACAATCAGCTGTCTCATATAACAAGCACATGGCAATATTATGATTTCCCATGCATCGCTTCATGGGAGTGATAAATAAATGAATATTTTTGAAGTATAACCTCTCTAGCAGAATCACAAAGCTGATTCTCTTGCTTAAAAATAATAATAAAAAAGTAAAAGAATAGCAATAAATGTTTCTGTATTTTATTCTGCTGAACGAAATATTAGTGATGTTATTTTTAAAGCCTCTTAGTAGAGATGTTTGAAGAGACTCAGATGTATCAATGACTGCCTACCAAATCATGTTGACCTGTAGCTGGCTAAGTACAATACCATGCAATTCTCTCTTCATGCTCAAGTATAAGGAGCTTAGTTATAAATTTCATTGTAAGGAGGTATCTGCAATATTTGTTGATTGATTGATCAATAATCCTTTAGGCAAATAAAATAGTAGGAGGGAAGGTAAAGTTCATTTGCCTTAATCCATGAATAGCAAATTTTAAGAAATAAATGGACAGCCTTTATTCACGGATTTCCAATACGTGGCGGTTTAGGTTTACTTGGTTTAGATTTATCAACTCAGTAATATTTAGGTCTATATAAACTTGTTCTGTGGTTTGAAAATACTTAATTGTTTGCCAGCCCATGCTTACGCAAGAAAGAACCATTGTAACATCTCAGTACATCTCCAGAGAGTGCATTTTAGAGTGCTGGTCTTCAGAATGCTTTGCATACATTCATGTGTAAGGAAATCAGTTTGCTTTTATATACCTTTTCCTTTGACGTTAGGCACATTGACTCATTTTATTCTAGTATTATGCTGAGAATAAACGTCATAATGGATGACAGGTTTGCAGCATTGAACCCATATGCATGCAGAACTCAGTTAAATGCGGCTGATGCACCAAATTCGTTCAGTTGAATTAGTAGAAAAAGACATGATTGTTTCTGAATTTCTAAAACCTCACATATTTTTCAAAAAGGTATTTGAAATCCTATGAGTAACAGTCTTATTGAAGGTCAGCAGATTTACGCTTCTAAATTAGTAAGGTAAAAATATATACCTATTTGGATTTTTGTCCATAATAAAAATAAAGCCATTTCCAAATGCCATTTAATCTGCCTGATATTGAATTCCACTTGCACCTTCCTTTAATGTTAATCTGGAGTTAGAACAGAGGGAGGATGAGAAGAGAAGCCTACAAGATATTTATTACCACAGAAAATCCAATTTTCTGGCATAATCTTGAATTTACGGAAATACGCAAGTATGCTTCCTTTCAGTAGGATTCCAGATGGTGCCCCATCTCGTGGCCTAATAGTGACCTGAGAATAACGGCTTTGAGTGCAACAGACTTGTAAATGTCTGCTGGGAGTGCTGGGAGTGATTTCTCAGATCTCCATAAATGAAGGCTGGTTGCGTACCTTTTACAACACTACCATATATTCCCCTATTTTTCTCTTGCCTCACTTTGAAGGAGTCAGAATGGTGAAGGTGCTAACGAGGAAAGGCTCAACTCATCGCACTGAATTAGCGGCATGTAATGGACCCAAAATGAGCTAGATTACCTGGAAATACTTTTCTTTTCCTTTATCATTATGGCAAGTTCTCATGTTCCTCATCTTTATGCCTCAACTAGATGCCTAAAGCTAGCTGTGATTAGTCAAGGCTAAGAGCCACGTATGGGCTCTTTTGTGAACATAGTGGGGAGGCACATAGGAGGGAAATATCTTTTGCCCTCTCTTCCCTATTTAGCGGAATGAGGAACGCCAATGCTGCTTTTGGCCCCCAAACTTACACACACATTCTATCTTACTTATTGACAATATTGGAGGCTACTGGTAAGTTTTAACAGCTCCTAGACCTTTTTAGGATAAGGACTTCAAGGTGTAGATCCATGAGCTCCCTGTGGTAGAGCCTTTGGTTTTGCTTACAGAGCACTCTGAACTTTAGTATCTATTTAAAAAGTTAAGTAATCGATTATTTGTTCACTTTTTAACACTACTGTTCTGTAGAGCTTTCATGAAGGAAGAGGACTGGCTTTTTCAATTCTGTTTGGTTCAGTGGTCAGAAGTTGCAAGTAAAATTTTACTTGCTATTTTTGTGGCAAATATAAAAGCATACTGCTGTTTTGTATGAATCTCACTGAGAAAGAATAATAGATAGGTGGTGTTTTTTTTCCTGTGTATTGGTGAAGAGCAACTGAAATTAAGATATTATTAAAGTAAGCTCTCATAAAGGAAAGCAGATACGTTCTTATTTAAATTGGTGGGACTTAAACATTAAGTTTTCAGGAAGATATTTCCTGAATGAAGCCTCAGACTTCGGAAAGAGGGCAAACACAGCATTTTTCTGTTTTCTGATTTATTTTCAGTGATAGATTTGAAAAGTATATGTAGTTAATATTAATACCAATCAAATATTCTTTGGGAGAGAGAAGAAAAGCAGGTTTTACTTATTGGAACACACAGCTTCTGAGTCTGTCCAAAACAGAAGAACATCTACAGACTACAGACAATTATAAAAATTATTTTCCTTTTTTCAAACAATTTGAAGCTAAGAAACAAAATCAGGTTATATCCACTTCAGCAATCCAAAGCATGTTTGTTTATGTACTGCAGAACAGTGTGGTGCAGACTTATGCAAATTATTGTTCACGTCACTATTAACAATTCATATGCCTTTAAACTAAGAAATTGTGGGTAGGCTGAGAAATCATTGAATATTTGGGTAGGAATGAATATGTCTTTGAAACTGGAGATTTACATCAGTTTCCCACAGATCTATGGTCACTGCTCTCCTGGGTATATCTGCACGTCTCCATTCTCCCATCATTTTCTTAAAAATTGCAGTAGATTTCTCAAATTCATATCGTACAAATAATATAATTAAAATTTTAAAAGTAAAATAAAAAATAAAATAAAATAATTAAAAATAGAACTATTGTAGAGGTAACAATGTTTATCAGATTGAAATTAAACTGGTACTTTTAATAGCATTGCTTGGCTGGCAAAAATTCATAAAATAATATATTTTGGAGAATCAAAATAATTGGCATGTTATTTCCAAGCATTCTAATTTATTATTTAATTTAAACTAGAATTATTCAAAGCGTCATACATGTTATAGGATGAATGATATAAATATTTTTAAGTCTTTTCATTTGTTCAATAAAACATGTTGATATAAAGTACCGCACAAGAACAAAAAAAACAAAAATAAAATTTTCCAATATTTTAGGTATATCTCTCACTCTTTTAAAACACAAATATTTTAAAACATGAAATAAATTTTGAAATAACAGTGCATATGCTCTATTTTGAAGTAAATAAGGCTTTGCAGAGATGAGTTTTTAATTCAAAACTTTACCAGGCTCATGGGATTTTTTGCTTTTAATGTAATAGTCTTTTTCTCAATTATAAAAAGAATTTACAGTATTATTGCATTGAATAGTTTTCAAAAAAAGTTTTGGCTAGAATTTATTCAGGTATTCTCCACAGGACCAGATGGGGCTATTCAATCTCCTCTTCATCAGCCTTCCAGCCCTCTATTCCCTTTCAGTGGAGGGAGGATCACTAGGGGACAAAAGTGAATGTTTACTGTAGCAGCATCCAAACCTACTTCGTATCCAGTCTTTCCACACATAGAGTGAAAAGGTGTGATCTGATTGTATGTACACGTATGGATGTACATATATATACATACATGTCACAGAATCAGAGAATCACAGGGGTTGGAAGGGACCTCTGGAGATCATCTAGTCCAAACCCCCTGCCAGTTGCACAGGATGGCATCCAGGTGGGTTTTGAAGGTCTCCAGAGTCGGAGATTCCACCACCTCTCTGCGCAGCCT
>VYXH01012171.1:41027-60013 GCA_013397275.1 Burhinus bistriatus | reverse complement strand
TGAATCTTGTCATCTTCGAATCTGTAATCAAGTTGCTGTTCATTTATTTAGTTAAATCACTTTGTAAATCTTTAAATCAGTTAATGATTACGCACTGTTAAAACTCAATCTCTTGATCTGTCTCAAATCACTAATAAAACTGAACTGCTGCTGAATCATAACTGTGTCTGATACTTCCATCCCACGACAGCAGCCTACTTGCAGCTGGCAGAACTCGGCATAACTGGACTACCCATCCTACTGTGACCCAATGCTGTTGGTCTCAGGGATAATATTTTAGGTGGACTTTCTTAGAAGTTTTTTGTTGTTGCCATTGGCATTTGTGGTTTTGGTTTTTAATTTTAGTGGGACCCTGCAGACAAGCAAAATAGTATAGTCAGTTGGAATTAACTGAAAACTCATTCAACTGATACTATTTAACTCCCATGATAAAACGGGGTTTGCAAAGACTTCAATCTAAAATACATATAAATCATTTTCCTCTTATTCATTTTCCTTTAAAACATTTTCTGGTAGGCAAAGCTTTTACCAGTGCTTATTTCAAAATGTACTTATCCCTGAGTGATATTTTTAATTGACATCAGAAACATGCATACTAAAAACACAAAGGCTTGAAAACATTTCATATGCTTCTATGTTTGGTATTACTAAAATAACCTTTTCCAAAGGTTATAACTAACTTTTTGATGGTCTTTTTGTCAAAAAAATCTGAAGGTTGACACTGAAGCGGGTTCTTGTAACATGAAATATTCACAAATGACTTCAGTGCTTTCTTCTTTGTGCAAAAGAATCCCTTTCAAAACATTCTTATTCAGCAACTATCTTCTGCTGATGTATTAAACTTTTATATCAGAGTTAAAGTTTTATAAGGTTTAAGGTTATAAAATACTAAGACAAGGGTTGAGCTTGTGAAAGTTCTGTTTAAAGGAGAGAAAGTATATCTACTGAAAAGGAAAGAAATGCACATTTTATTACATTGCTGCTTTACAGAGATGCTTTTCTGATTCTTTTTTTTCCTCATGCTAAATTTATTTTTGGTAAATGCATAACAGAAAAAAAATAACCTTTGAGTTCCAATAAAATGAAATTGTTACAAACTTTCTTTCAAAACTTTCAATTAGTTGGTCTGGACCGATCCTAAAATTTGATCAGGCACTACTGGTCACTAGAGGTCAAATGTATTTTAGGCAAAATTAGTAGCAGAATTGTCAATAACGATGGGGCTTTGTAAGACTAGGCCTCCATTTGAATGCACTCTGTTTGAATTCAGAAATGTTCATCCAGTATCTGCAATGACATTCTTACATGTAGCTCTTAAGCACATTTAAAAATAATTCAAATCTATTGAATGCAGATGTTTCAGCCACATGAAAAAGTAAATCTCTCCAGAGGTAAATAAATGTGGGCATTGGCCTGTAAATATCACTTTAAATCACAAGAGTATCTTTAAAAATTGTATTTATCTTCTGAAATTTTCATTTTGCATAGTAATTTTTGTAGTGTATAGAATTTCCCTTATAAAGATCTGTATTGTGCAATTCTTGTTCTCTATAGTCTTTTGCTTAGAGCTTTCTGCAAATAGAGTTACATTTTTATCCTAATGTCTTATTTTTTGTAGTAGCAGTTGTGATTTCAAGTAACTACACCTGTCTATGAAAGACAGCAGCTAAAAATTATTCTTTACTTCTACTGTTAAACCATGTTTATTCTCTTTGAATTCATTCTTTCTATCATTATATGTGAAGCTGATGAGACTTGGGCTGCGTTCCTAGTAATGAAAGCACATCAGAACGGTAAAATTCAGATTCTTCCTTGCCCTAGTCTACTCCATATTATTCCATACCTAGAGACCTTGATGTAAACATAATATGGGCACTACAGAAATCTAAGCACTTTTGAAGCATGATCCCTTCCATGTTACTGTAGACATCTGACATATGTCAGCTGAACCAGGGCTTAAAGTACGTGTTTCTCTCCATTGGCTATAGAGCATAGAAAAATACAAGGAAATAAGTAATCTAAATGTTAATGGCTAAAATTAATTGAGTTACTCTACCTCAATGATTACCTTCTCACTCAAGAATTGTGATCCTGCTTCCCTTATAATATGAGAACCTAAAATGCCTCTTCCTCCCACACTACTAAAGTTTCTGTTTCTCTTACCAAAATGAATATTCTGCTTCAGACCTGAGAATCTTCTAAGCAACAAAATAATAAACATCTGTAGACAATCCTGGTTTCAGTCTAGACCAAGAATAAGGGGCCCTTCACAATAAGTTTTGAAGCAAAGTGAATCACCCTCCCTTCCAAGCCCAACTCCTTTCAGACAACTTTTCAGGTCTGCAGATACTAACCTAGATGTAAATCAAGAATATTGGATAATACAAGACAACTGACATCTTTCATTCTTCTATTTTATTGAATAAAGTGAAACTCTTAACATCTAAAATTTTCAGTCTTAGGATATGGGCAGACGGTAGCATGAGAACAAGCTGACCTATCTTAAGATATTACTGTTTCTCAGCTAAAATACGATAACTCTCCCTGCAAATGCAAATGCTATAGATACTGGTGTATGTACAAAGTGAAATGAATTAAACTGTCATGATGACAGTAGCAGTTCACATTCTCCTTACAACTATTTTTTCAGTTGTTTTGTTTTATACTTTCTCGGATCTTTTTTTTCAGTTAAAAATCATTACAGTGATTTACAGTCAATTACAATTAAAAGATTAGAGTCCTAAGAATCACCAGTGGGAGGTTAGTTTTTAACAAAGATTTGGTTGTTAACATTTTAATTTAAAGTTAAAACTCTTCTATATACAGGAAGAATCACACCATAATAAAATTAAACAAATAACTCTGTAAGCATCAGAACTAGTGAGGCTTGATTTCTTACGCGTTTTTGTTCTTTGGATTGAATTAGAACAAGATTTTCTGTTATCTCTTCAGAGATATATGCTATCCTTTCACAAAGTACTTGGGTGGTGGTATGTAGGCTGACATATTCAAATGATAGTATTTTGGAAAACTTGTATGAACATAATTATTTGTGGTACTTAACCTAATACATCATTTTTTTCTGACATGATAATCAGAAAAGGTTGGGATGCAAGAGGTACAACACAAAATTACATTGAGATAGTATAAAATCTGGTCTGAAAGGAAATCAAACTTAAAACATGCACAAACAAATGCTCAGTGGTTAAAGTATTATGCTCATATACTTTTATTTCATAAATTTATCTTGCCACCGTTAATTCTGTGGTGCATCTACATCAGGTTAACAGTAGTACTGTTTGACTACTTGTAACCAAGGTTCATCCAAATAGTTGAACGTCAGACACTTTGGCACTGGCATAACCATTTGAAGCTATCTTTGGACTGTATAATGAATTTCTGCTTTCACTTGTCTAACTAATGCACATATTTTCAGCATGCATACAGAGGACTCATTTTGTGCAGCGTATGCCATATCTTTGTTCTGTTAAGCAACATTCAACTGTTGAGTCCATTAGGTTGGCTAGATGACTACTGGACTAAATGTCTTTCTTTTACATGAGTAAAATTATATTGGACAAGTTCCTACTAGTAAACTAATACATCATTGTAAAAACAAGGCTAAAATAGCTTAATCAATGCTGACTGCCTGAAATTTTAGCAAAGAAAATTTGGCAAAGTTGTTAATGTGTTTTGGACCTGATAATCCAATACACAAAAATAATACCAAGAAAAGTTATGGTAGTCTGAAGAGGGTTACTAAAAATTTAGTACTCTTCCTCTTGCTTGCATGCCATTTCTCCTGATTTTTCTAATTATAGCACCTAAGAGTTTTTCTTTTATTCTCAGAAATTAATTTCTAATGCAATACACAGCATGTGACAAAAGGCTTAGCAGAAGAATAATACTGCATTTTTGCCCCTATTAAGCTTTTAACAGAAAGGATAATCCTGACATAACACTGCTATGGCTCATTCCCCTTTGACACTACATCTTATTGTGTACTTAGCAATAATGGAAAATAAGGTTGAAATACTATGTTGATAGTAAACTATAAACTTTAATATAAGACTAATTTGAGTATATTTGTTAAAAAGGCAAGGAATATTGTAAAGTTTATCCCTCTAAAGCTGATTATTGTTATTTAAATGCTTGGATGTTTTCAGTGATATACCAAGTATATGTAAACATGGGAGACTCTAAAAAACAAAAGATTACCAAAGTGAGATAACTATACACAGAGAGAACTTATATCAACAAAAGAAAGTATACATTTCAAAAACATTCATTTGGTGGCAAAATTCCCCAAAACAGGGTCTGTGATCTCAGAACTAATAACAAAATATATTTTCCATATTCCACTAAACTTGTAACCATCTCCTCAGCCATTTGATGGTATGTTGAGATTAATGATTTTCCAAGGTTCTGACAATGCAATCTGAACCTTGATGATGCCATGAACCAGAATTCAAAAATTAGTAAATAAAAAGTCCTAACTGACTCAATTCAACACATTTATTTGAATCATCTAGTATTAGTTTTTGTAACACTCTTCAAGCTTTTTAGCTATCTAATTATGATCTTTGAACCCAAAATATTTTTTTAAATAAGACTGTAGCCTTTTTGTTTATATGCCATACAGGATGCTTCAGTAATTATTAAAATCTTCTTATTCATTTTAAATCAACAAATCATGCAGTGGAATCACTCCTTCCCACTATTTTTTCGTAAGACAGTATTTTCTTACAAAAACATTTTCATGGAAAATTCATGTTCATCTCTACTTTTCTGTACAGAAAGGAAACACCATATCTTTTTTGACTGACCCTTCCACAGTGAACTGAATTAGAATAGAATGATCACATTGTACACACAGAGATTATTTTTTAACACAATTTGGTCTCCATTAATTTTCAAAGAAGCCTAAAGAAACTTGCTATAAGATGGACTCATTTAAAAAGCACACTTAAAAATCAGGTATTATTATACAAATTAGTGTGAGAAGGAATTTGAAAGATAATGAAAATCGGGGACTGAAAAAAAAATGAAATCATTTTGTAAGTTTCTTATCTTCTGTTATCATTTATTACAACATGAACCATAAGTTTTAAATTTTTACAGGAGACACACTTTTAAACTTAATAAAAAATGGTTGGCCCCAATAAAAAAAAAAGTCATATATTTAAAACAGTTGTCAAGAATACAATTACTGGAAGCTGTCAAAGATCTATTTCTGAAGCTCTTGCTTCAGATTTCTGGTGTGTTGTGTTTTGCTTTTCCAATTAAATCCATGTTTCCAATTCCTAACAATGTTCTGAAACTTCCACAGTGCAGCGTGGAAATTTTCCAGACTTCAACTCTGTCCAGAAGTTTACAAAAGAAGACTAGCATTACAGAGGAATAAGTTACAGAAAAAAGTCACAAAAATGCACCTAACCTTACAAGATTTTCTGAAAATCCACACAGCAAAGACAAGGCACGCAATACAATTTACAGAAATAGTCATTAGGAATACCTGTTTTTGAGTAATCACTTATCTTTACATTAGATCAGCTTTAGACTGAGTTTTGATATTCTGAAACTTATCATGAGGTTTGTGTTTGTTTGGTTCATTTTTTAACTTAGGTTTTTAGACAGTATTCTGTTCCTGAAGAGGAAAAACATCTACGAAAGAGGAAAAGGAGTCATTACAACTGCTGCTTACTCTGAAAGTAAGTTCCTGGTTTCCCAGCTTGTCTATCTATATCTATATACAAAGAAACATACAAACATGCACATGTTGAAATAAGTAGATTCTTCACCTTTTAACATCAAAAAGACATACTGACATTTTTCTGCTTAATTTAGGCCATAATCATACTTTCTTCAAAACTTTTAGTGGATAATGTTATCTGCATAATACTAATCAGAGCACCTATCATCTGCTTGTAACAGAATGCACAAACCATCTGTTGGGTGGGGGTTTTCTTAACTGCTGCTTTCATACGCTAACATAAAAAGCAAAACAAACCAAAAATCCTGAAGCATATTTGAGCTTTTCCTTCAGCACAGTAATCATGGGCGGCTCTGTTTAGACTACACAAACAGGCAAGAGAGAAAAACAAGCCCCTGAAGAGTGAAGTTATTTGACTTCACCTTGCAAAATAACATATGCCTAGATACGCCTCTGTTGTAATATCACAATTAGTCTGCAGAAAAAAACTTAAAAATACAATTCTTTCCAAGATTCATTCTTGAGATTAACTAATCTTACTATTTTTTAGTTTTCTATATCTTGAATTTTTCACTGATCTTTTCAAAATATTCTTCTGTCATGCACAAGGGAATTAATTTCAATACCAGACAAAAGATTTAAGAAACATCTGTATCAGTTCTTAGTCACCGAAATTTGGAAAGAAACCTTCCAATGAATTTCTCCTTCAGAAGGAAGCCTCTTAAAAGAGGGTTCATAAGACAAGGCAAATTCCTGACTTTCTTAATTACACTCTGCCTTTTTTTGCTACATAATTCCCAATCAGGGAATCAGGGAATCGGGAAACAGGACACTTCACCGAGCTTAATTACACTCTGCCCAATCGTGTTTGATTCTGAGTTACACTCTTAATGCTGTGTGCTCAAGGTATTTCAACTCTGAGCTTAAGTATTGCTTGCAGCCTGGCATGAAAACAGTGTCACCTGAAGAGAAATCAACCTAACAGCTTAGATGGTGGCGAGACAGATGGTACTAGAGAATACTTAGGGCTATCAGGAAACTATACAAAACTACTTTTAAGTCTTTATTTTCTACCTAATTCACTATTTGTTTCTAAAAGCAGAAAGCTTATTGATATTTTCCACAATCTTTTTAAGATGACATAATGAGAAGTATGACATTGAATGGGTTCATTGGGGGGATATCAATCAATATGGTGCACAAAAAGGAACACACTAAGATTCACATAATTAAAATGTTATAGTTTGAGGTACTAAACACACAAGTTTTGAATATACACTGTGTGGTGGGTTGACCCTGGCTGGACACCAGGTGCCCACCAAAGCCGCTCTATCACTCCCCTCCTCAGCTGGACAGGGGAGAGAAAATATAATGAAAGGCTTATGGGTCAAGATAAGGACAGGGAGATCACTCAGCAATTACTGTGACGGGCAAAACAGACTCGACTTGGGGAAAATTAATTTAATTTATTACAAATCCAATCAGAGTAGGGTAATGAGAAATAAAAAATAAATCTTAAAACACCTTCCTCCCACCCCTGCCTTCTTCGCAGACTCAACTTCATTCCCGATTTTCTCTACCTCTTTCCTCCAAGTAGTGCAGGGGGACAGGGAATGGGGGTTGTGGTCAGTTCATCACACATTGTCTCTGCTGCTCCTTCCTCCTCAGAGGGTGAACTCCTCACACTCTTCCCCTGCTCCAGTGTGGGGTCCCTCCTGCGGGAGACAGTTCTACGTGAACTTCTCCAACGTGTGTTCTTCCACAGGGTGCAGTCCTTCAGGAACAGACTGCTCCAGTGTGGGTCCCCCATAGCGTCACCAGTCCTGCCAGCAAACCTGCTCCAGCATGGGGTCCTCTCTCCATAGGGCCACAGGTCCTGCCAGGAGCCTGCTCCAGCATGGGCTCTCCATAGGGTCACAGCCTCCTTTGGTCCTCCATGGGTTGCAGGTGGGTATCTGCTCCACCATTAACCTCCCATTAACCTCTGTGGGCTGCAGAGAGACAGCCTGCCTCACCACGGTCTTCACCATGGGCTGCAGGGGATTTTCTGCTCTGGCACCTGGAGCACCTCCTCGCCCTCCTTCTTCAGTGACATAGGTGTCTGCAGAGTTGTTTCTCTCATCCCTCTCTCCTGGTTGCTGCCGCACACTTTTTCCCTCCCTCTTCTTAAATATGTTATCGCAGATGCACTACCACCATCGCTGATGGGCTTGGCCTTGGCCAGCGGTGGGTCCATCTTGGAGCCAACTGGCATTGGCTCTATCAGACACAGAGGAAGCTTCTAGCAGCTTCTCACAGAAGCCACCCCTGTAGTCCCCCCACTACCAAAACTTTGCCATGCAAAGCCAATACACACCTTAACTTCATTTTTATGAGTACTGTAGATTAATTTATTTTACTACAACATTTATTTGAGGAAGATACAAGGTCTTGCCTTTAAGGGACTCAGACTCAAAACAGCTAGATTCAGTTTCAGTGTTATGTCTTAAAAAAAAAAGAGATAGTAGTACTGGCATTTACTTCCAATTAGTATAATTTCTTTAAATTCCAAGATCTTTAAGATATGAGTATGTGTGTACGTTAAATGCCTAACATGATGGGGACTGATTTTGGTTATGCCTAGTCATGAGATTTGGCACAGCACAGTAGTCCAGTGGAAGAGCAAATCAAATGATGAAGTCATAAAATGTAAAGACAGGATGAACGTAAATTATAGAAGATATTTATATTCAAATAATCTTGTAAAAATGGGACAATAACAAAAAACTTTTAATCCCCATATGAAAGGTTAGAGGTTTTTTTAAACTCTGTCAGCATCTGCAGCCAACCTTTTCATAGAAAGATACTGACTGATAGTTTGTGAGAGATTATTTAACGCACTTCCTTGTTCAAGGCAAAAGAGGAGTCATGCTTAAACATGTCATGACATGACATTTGTCTAACCTCTTCTTCTAATTCCAGATATCTAATAGTCCACGCCACTCCCAGGAAATCTGTTCCTGTGCATCAGTATCAGTAGAATCGGTTTCTTTGTGATCATCTCATGCGTGATTTTAATCCTTTAAGTCTTTTCCAACATTCCTTTCATAGGAAGANGCCACTCCCAGGAAATCTGTTCCTGTGCATCAGTATCAGTAGAATCGGTTTCTTACTGATCATCTCATGCGTGATTTTAATCCTTTAAGTCTTTTCTAACATTCCTTTCATAGGAAGAGTAGATGAACATTGTTATCAAATTTTAAAAAACAAAAACAAAAAAACCCCTCTTTCTTACAGTTTGGTTTTTTTGGGTTTTTTTTGTACAATATGTTTCCAAAAATTCTAGTGATTTTTTTACCTGGAATTTCTCCAAACAATCCATACATTTCTTGACTGTCCTGGACAATATAGTAGAGCTGAGGGTCTACCAAAACTGATTGGAGAAGAAGAAATACTAAGTTGTGTTGCAGGCTATGTATCTATTTATATATTCATATGATTAAATTTTAGCAGCATCACGGCATTTTTGACTCATTTTTTACTTGCTGTTTACTAACTGCAAAACTTCTGCAGAAATGCTATCTAGACATTTGATCCCACGGGGTATCTCTGCTGATTATTCTTGTGACAGGATAGCAAGTTGAACTATTCCATATTCATTTTTTTCAGAGGATGTCTCTGGTTTTTCAAGATTATTTTGCATTCTAATTCTCTCCTGTAACATACTGATGAATCCTCTAAGACTCTTTTAATCTTTATTTTTAAGAAGCATATGCTCTATTTCATTATTTAGTCATTAGTGACTACAATGAAAGTACTGGGCCCAAAAGAAACATATGAAGAATTCCACCTGACACAACTATTGTTTCTAATTTTGCATGTGAACAAGGCTTTCCTCTTGCATCCTTTTTAAAGCAGTTTTCATGAATTCCATTTCCACCCCAGATGAACAGTGTACAGAAGCATTCACTTTCATCTAAATTTCAATCCTCTCAAAGACTATTATATTTTCAAACAAAAGTCATTAATCTTCTAAATTAAAATAACAAGAGTCAAGATATGCAAAACTCAATTCAGGAGGATTAATTATAATCAAATATGTTGGTGAAAGCATTGTTGATTAACAAACAATTATTTATTGAATCTTTTTCTATTAAAAAAATCTTATGAAATGTGGCAGTAGCTTGAAGTCTTTGTGTCTGTCAACAGAAGACTAAAAAGATTTAATTTTATTTTCCCACAAACTGAAAATATTAAGAATTGTTTATTTCATATTCTTTACTCCTCTCCCCCCTTCTTTCTCCTCTCTCCTTCCTTGTTTTGAATCTTATATATTTTGAAGTTGTTCTTACTAATGCCACTTTAAGGGGGCGTTTTTATTTCTTTTGGAGTATTTTTGTTTTGAACTTCAGATAATTGATATAAAAAGGAGGTTATCATTGTGGATAAATTAATAATAAAAATTAAGACAAAACAATTGATAAAATTTTCAACTTGCATAAATAGACATTACACACAGAAAGTGTACATTTAGATGATGATTAGTACTATAAAATTCTGTGATAAATCTTTTTATAAAAATAATCTTTCAGACATTCACAAATGATCATAATTGAAATGCATGCATAAAAATATAACTTCGCACGTGGAGATTAATAATGAATGGATGTATACTAATATTATTCCAGATTCCAATTTATAAGTAGAGAAATAACGAGGAATTTGAGAAAAAGTGCTGAACGAGGTCAGCCTGAAGGCCTGGATCAGTGACGTACTTAACCTGTCTAAAACATAAAAAAGAACTTGCATCTCCATAGGCAGCCAGAAGTCTGCCTAAGAACAGAAAGTTGGGTATCTGAAGTGCCACATATTCTTGCAAATACAGATGCACTGTTCTTTTGCATGCGTTCTCCATACTTACGACATTTGCCCAAGAAAATTAAGACAACTTCTATGCTCTGAAAGAACGTCTTCATTGCTAAACCGTAAGATATTCTGGGATGAGATAGTTTCAACAAAACCACACAGCACAACAAAACTATGCATTAGGTACGCATCCTGTATTTTCTCTCTTTACATATTTCTACAACTTATTTATAGGTATGAATCACACAGTTGAAGAATCACTAGAAAGAATTAGGAGCCCAAATAGGATTCCATCCTAGGACTACATTCAGCAAAGTGGGTGTAAGTGTGTGATTATACCCTTTCAGATGAAAGGATCTTTTGTGATCTTCTGTTTGATTTGGTTTTGGGCTCCTCTTTGGAGCTTTGCACAAAGCAACTCTACAATAGCAGCAAAAAGATACCATAAGGTCAAAACAATGCTGCTTTTTCCATATGGTTAGAGTGGGAAGAAAGATAAAAACCAACGACAGCCAAATTCAAGTGTTACAAAAGGTTGAACATTTTAATGTCAATAAGTCATAGTAGAACAGAAAACTCAACTGATACAGTTTAAAAAAGAGTGAATGGAAGGTGATGTGCTCCACACAGTGAGCCCAGCCACTTATTAGACAATAAGAAAGTAAGTGCCTTAAATTCAGACAACCAATTCAGTGTGATAAATATTACTGGTTTAGATTCAAGAAATAATTTTTAATTTTTAAAAAAGACAACTCCATCTTTCAAACTATTTTTGAGATAATGGCAAATGTTGAAATAATGCCAAAGGCCAAAGAGAAAATCTCCTATTTTCAACCAGATCTAATTTTATGTGTTTCATAGTTAATGTGTTGGGATGTTGGTTTGTTTGTTTGGTTTTTTTTAGTATTACTAGGGATGACTAGACAGCTACTTGTCTTTCTGTGGAAGTTTCAGCAGTTCTCAACTTTTTGCAGGACAGATTTCCCTTCTGACACTTTTAATGGCACACATCTAGCTATTTCCCTAGTGCAAGTAGTTCATTTTAGGTCATCAAACCTGTATTCTAAAAAATTGTTCAAACACCCCCAGGAAATTTGTATACTAGGAAATTCTGCAAAAAACATCATAGCATAATATTTAAGGAGCAGTTTTCACCTAAAAATGCAAGTTTGAGATATAAAAGGAAAGAGCAATCTCTTAAGCCGCTTGCAACAGGGTATAAAAAAAATGTGTCAGAAGGATAAGAAGTAGCTGTTAGAAAGCAATGATCACATTTTAAGAATATGTTAACCTATATGTAGCAGAACCATCCTTATGAATTTAGCACAGATTTCAACAATATGCTGGAATTTTTTTCCATGTATACTACTTAAGTGAACTTCACCGCTCACAAAAATAGCATAGAGGAATCAATTATAATTTATTTATTAATAACTGTGTAGGAATCGAAAGATTAAAAGTATGTGTATATGAATAAATATCTAAAATATGTATACATATATGCAATTTTTATATATGTGTGTATTATGACGTTTATATACAGAGAGAAATGCAGATGATACAGATTTAGATGTCTGTGTGCACATATAGACCTGTATGTGTCCACACTATTATTATTATGTTTTTATGAGGGGAAAAAAAAATAGACAGCTATTCAAACCAACAGTATTTCTGCAGGCTTACCTATAAAGATTCAGCACCAATTAGATTTTCCAGAGATAGCTGCTCTTCTCTGTACGTGCTTTTGCTTTTACAATGGAAAGGCTGAACAGCATTTCCCTTTTCTAAGGTTGTTTGATGTTACCCTTAAGACAACCATAGTTTCAGAGGTACTTTACTGATTTAGCCACTCTCTATGCAGCTGGTATTTTCATTGCCAAATCTTTTCTTCATGTTGAATCTTTTGAAAATACTCCGGCAAAACAGTGCAAGTATTTCTGAAAATAAGTCTGGAGGAAAAATATGTTGTTTTAGCCAATGTTTAAAGTACATGGATAACAACAACAAAAATAGCTGTTAAGTCTTGCTGTCTAGTGGGTTTAGTGGGCCCATGTTTCAGAGCAGCACCCTTACATTTATTGGGATGAGAGATATGCTCTTTACCAAGATTTAATTAATTCTATCCTTTTAGAACAGTTTGAATTGGCAATGTAGACTTCAAATGATGTTCATTTTCTCAAATTTAATTGAACATTAAACATTTAAATTGAACATTTAAATCTGAAGTAGCCACTTTAGATTACTGTTACACTCAATGAACAGAAATAGGCATGTCTGGAAGACAATTCACCTTATTCTAAAATGTGCATCTAAGAAAGAGATCAGATAAATCCCCATCACTGACAGAATGAATTACTCAAACTTAAGTGCCTTACTGACCCATTAAACATAGCAAATGGTACCATTAACTTGGCAGCAGCTGAGGAAACAGGTCAGAGAAACACAGTAAAACTGGGAGCTGGGAGAAAACATAGGAATGGGAATTCTATTAGGATTCCATTAAAACTGACAAAGGAGCTGGAGGAAGGCGTGAAGAATACTGAAATTCAAAGATTAGGAAATAATGGCAGAGAAACAGAAGAATGAGAGGTCTGACAAGTTGTTAAGGAACTAGGGGGCAATTGGACTTGATTTGTGAAAGTATCTAGGACAAGATACAGGAAAGGACGGACAGTTCTGCATTAGAGTAAGTAACCTAGTGAGTAAACCAAGGAGGCAGATGGTAAAAGAAGCCAGTAAAATCAAGTAACACTGTCTGGGTAAGGAACCTACAATTTGAATAAGGCTGTCAGGAATAGTTTGAGACTGTGGAAAGGAGGGAAAAAGCTAGAATAAGATCCAGAAGGAGAACATATAATTAAGACAAAAAGAGTTTAAAGAGGATGGAACAAAAGGAAGTAAGTTTAGGAGCACCAAGAAGAAAAGTGTATGAGTCTGTGCTTGCCACTAGGATCTCAAATGCAGCAGAAGATTCTGAAGACTTGCTATCCCTTCAGCTGTTGCATTACCAATCTTTCCGCAGAGCGAGTACACAGTCACCATTGTAATTATCCATACAAAAATTAAGAATATCCTTTTGCTAACAGTTATTCTACCAGTTCAAGTGGCAGCAGGACAGTGAACCCTCGAGTTTCAGTCCTGCATCCAAGTGGTAGACAAGAAATGACAGCACATGAAGTGACTTGCGTGTTCTGCTGCTTCCTTCATTAAAAACCAAAACTGCTAACAACCCGCATCAGAAGTGCTGTTCTAGAAGATGAAAAGCCAAAGACTTCACAGTTAGGAAATTCTAGAACTAGAATTGTAACTTTAATTTAATTCCATCTATGTACACATAGTCTTTAGCTATATGATCATGCACTATATTTATCAGCAGATTCTTTTGCATCCCATGCATAGAACATACATCCTTTGAGAATTAATCAGAACTTTAGATGAAAAAGGTCTGTGGTCTGTGTTGTCTATAAACCCTGCACCTTTTGTTATGAAAGTTAAAAGTATATGTATAAAGGCATAAAAGTTATATAACCATTTTTAAAAGTTTCATAATCAAGTTGAAAAGCCGGCTCATCGTAAAGACAAATGAATTACTCTCTTCTGATTCCGTAACCTAGAAATGCAGAGTTGTGTGATCTATATTCCACCCCTAGCATTAAATTACATTCCTAACAGAGCAATCTATATGAGATAGCCAAGTCAATGGAAAACGTAAGCAGCTATAAATTTGATGTCTATAGTATCTAATTTTAGGACCTGGCTATCACAGTAGTATCCACAGTTCATATTTTGATATCTAAATAATACCAAGAGGATAGCGCCTCAGAAAGGCCATAGCCACGCTCAGTTGAGAAAATACTTAAAGGTGTGAGAGCTCACAGGGTAGACTAAGACACAGGAAGGTGCCTTGATTGCCCTCTTTTCATAAGCTCAGGTCCTGAGGTCAAAGCTCTAAACAGGAAACTCCATTTACTCAGAAAGCAGAGCCCAGAATCCTCTCTTGAGACTAGATACATATACAACAGTACATCGAGTACTTAAGCCGTAAATTTTTATGACAATTTTATCTACGTTGTCTAAAATGATCAAAATATTCTCTCATTAAATTAGAAAGCTGCATTGAAATTCTTGCTCATCCTGACAGGTTTCAAGCTCATACTTTCTATAGCAGCATGCTAACCACAAGGTGGTAGGTTGCTAAGAGAAAAGGAGGAAGACTTGAAAGTGGGAGAGACTAATGGATAAAACCATCAAAATGCAAGATTTGTGGGATCAGAGCAGAAAAATACGAAATAAATGCTTATCCAAGAGTTTTGATAGTATAGTTTAAAAATGAACGTTTTTATGTTCCCAATTCTACCCTGATCATTAGTATTGTTTCTTATCAAATAATGATTTAATTTAAATAAATAGTTTCGAGCATAGAGACTTGTAAACTAAATTACTCAGTTAATGTTTGAATTACAAAACTATGCTCTCACTTTTTAACCTTTTGGATTCCCATTAATACTGAATTTTTTACTTCCCAGTGACAAATTCAACAGAAACAGTAGAACATGCTCTTTCCTCACGGCCCTTTCTAGTGAAGCAAGACATGAGTATGAAACTCTGCTGTGGGAGGGGGGCACAGTACTCAGTCCTTTCACTTCTTGCTTTACAGTACACTATCATACAGTATCTAATGGTGGGAGGACTTGCCATCTTCTTGCAGAAGCTGTACTTTCAAATACTTCTATGTTTTATGAAAGACTTCTGCACTGTCAGTGCTTGCTTTATGTGGGTTAGGCGTATCTAGCATATCCTTCTTGGAGCTGTTTCTTAAGCAAAATGTTAATTGAATCCTGTGTTCCTCATTCCTCTTGCACACAGCCAAAGGAGTCTGGGACTTGTTTACAGAAGGGCTCATCATTCAAGGGTGCAACTGAGAACACAGAAAGTAGTAGGAGAAAAATGCTATGTGCTCTGAAACCAGCAATTGAACTCTTTCTCACTTTTAACTCTGTATTTCACCCCTCCATTGCAAAATAGGGCTGTTGTAAAGATAAACCCATGAACAGTTTGTGAGGCACATACTGAGAGAAGTGGTGAACAGTGCTTAGGGCTCATGAGTAATTACGTCTTCATAGGATTTGGACAGTGTAAAGCAAGCACAGCATGCTACCATTCGCTGAGGGAGGAGGAAAGAAAATACTCTGACTCTTTGCTTATTAAGGGAATATCAGTCATGTTGAGGGTTGATTAGTATGTCATGTGAAAAAAGCTATCATGATCATGCAAAAACTCCATTATAAACTCATAGGAGCTAATGGCTATATAGAAAATCTTAGCACTAGTATTTTCCAAGCATTGTGGTTGATGTATAAATCTTAATTGTAAATTCATTATATAGATGGGCTTTTTCTAACAGCTTTTTCTTACAAAATTAAGATCAAAATAGAACCTGTGTTTAGTATCTACTGCAGCTATTGCCAAATTTGTCATGCAAGCTCTAAAACAATTTAATATGCAAGCTTTCATGCAATCAAATAGTGTTTTAACACTAATTGTTCACTGTAAAACTTTTTTTTTTTTTACAAATACAATATGGAGTGTAGAACAATTATGTCAGTACTTCATATCATGCATGAAGTATAACCCTTCAGTCTTCTTAATGCCAGTGGGACTATCCACAGAACCTTAACTATGCGTATAAGTACCTGTACAATTAACATGATAGGATGTTCTTTAGAAGCATACAAAAACAAATTAATAAAGTAGAATGGACTTGTTATTACCCAACCATGCTCTCTCATTAAATAAATTCCTTAATATCTAACAGAATATTAAAAGTAAAATGAAGAATTCAAGATCATTCAGCTAAGCGTTTAACTTAGATGTGAAAACAGAGTAACTATAAATCCACAAATAGCCAAAATCAGGAATTCCGCACATAAGATGGGCTGAAAAAGGATTCCAGTACAAAATTCATGTATCAAGCAAGGGGAACAATGGAAAAAAAAAAAAAAAAAAAAGCTTTTGTGGATACAAGGATCCCAAGTAGAAGCCAAAGGAAAAAAAGTGTAATTCTCACTAGTATGTACATATTAATGGTAGAAATAACATCAAATTTATTATTTATTAATCCCGAGCATAAACCCAAAGCCGCCTTGTCTACCTGCTCCTCACATTATGTCCTGCCACTGGGTTCCTAGCTAATACTGCCCAGAGACCTCCTGTTCACTACATTTGAAATACTGTGGATATGGTCTATATTGGAACATATCCAAATGTTGAATTCTCATCATTTTCACAAAATAAAAATATTGTTTTCTGAACAGTCCTAAAGTATTAAAGTAGTTGCTAAATTTGTACAGGACAAAATACTAAGGAGAGCCAGGAGTTAGCAATTTTACACTCACTGTACCAAACATCCAGGTGTGTGTCTAAAGGCTTGATGGAAATTCCACATATTCGTCTGTTTATGTATGTGGTAGTATCTATCATTTAGGACTGAATGGTAGTTTACATATCCTATAATCATAATGAAGTAAAGAAGTTGGCAGCCTTTATAAAAAGACTAATTTCTACAGAAGGAATGAGACATAACTTGTCAGGGCATTAGAAGACTGTTGGATCACAGAGCTTTCAAGCACAGCACTGCCATTTTTGCAGCACTTGACCAGCTCTTGCCATAGCTTTCAAAATTTATATAGGTAAATGAAAGATTCTTAGATGGAAAAAGACAAAGGAAAGCCTCAGACACTAAAACTATCTTAAACATTTTCATATCTTAAAAGGTAGCATTTTGATTAATAATAAAATGGTATCTCCCTGCCTTAGTTCTTTTATATCTGAAGAAATTTTAGCATACTCCTTCAACAAGACTAGGAGCTACTGATGACTAGATGTGTTGTTTCAGTAGCAATGAATGAAGAACATGGAATAAATGAATTATAAAAACCCAAGAGCAGTAAGAATAAATCAGATCTATATTATCACAGAGTACATATGTGATGTAGTAGTTCATTCTAGCAAGTCAACTTTTATAGACAAATCAAGTGGTGCCATTAAAATGCAGTAAGCTTCTGTCAGTATGTAGGTCTCTGAAGATTCTCAGATCAGTGACACACCTAATAGAAAATCTATAGAATGAGATTATTTTTGTACCAGTTTTTAACCTCTTCTATTCAGTTCAGAAACCTTGAACAGATAATCTTATTTTACCTGTCTTTATAGCATATCTCGATAACAATTTGTATTGAATCCTATGATAAGCATCTCCCTGTTGTTCAGAATAACTTCCAATGTTCATGAAAACTTCAGCATCATTTTTTCTTTAAAAATGTATGCTGTCATTCATCAGCTGTTCCACATTTGTTTAAACAATGTAGCTCCTATGAAATGAACTATGCTAACTGACAAAACAATGAAGAGTTTCAAGTAGAGAATATACACTTTAGGTCTCTATGAAAAAGCTTAGCATACTCAAAGTTATGTGCACATGTATGCTTAGCTACAGCCATATTAATCCAAACAAATGCACAGTGCTGTCTCTTTATCTAATAAAATATTTAATACCATATGCTTTACTTTCAATATGAAGACCAAAATAATTCTTTTCTTTTCTGTTTAGAAACAGAAATATACATTTCTTTCCATAGAAAAAGTAATAAATGACAAGTGAAATGAAAATGAAATTATTATAACCATGGGGAGGTGGAGGCAAGCAGAGTTAAACCAAAGCAATTCAACATTAACAGAAGTTGCATATGAAACACAAGCACCTGGATATGTCTTGCTTGTTCTTACATCTTCTCAATTGTCACTCAGTTGATGACTCATAAAACAAACTCTTATTTTTCTCTAAGATAGGCTGTGACACGATTTAGTCGCCGAGATCCAGGAAAGCGGACGTTTTTACTTTTGAGCTTTCGCCTGGCATCCCAATACTCAGAACAGCATCACCTCCCGCCAGCATTTTAATGAACTTCTGAGAAAGTTGGGTGGCAACGATCCCCAGCGCCGTCCGCCGGCTTTGAGAGGCGGGAGTGCCCGGGCCAGCCCCGCGGGCAGGGGCAAGACAGGGGCAGGGGCAGCGGCAGGGGCAGAGCAGGACAGGGGCACGGACAGGACAGGGGCAGGAGCAGGAGCAGCGGCAGGGGCNGGCCCCCCCGACCCGCGGACGCCGCGCAGGTTGCGCCGCCGGCGCAGGTTGCGCCAGGGCCGCCGCGCTTCCCTACCTGTGCCCGCCTCCGTCACCTGTTGCCCGGTTGCCTCCATCCGCGCAGTCCCCCGGCGCCTCCTCCCGCTCCGGCGCCGCCAGGGGCTTCTCGGGCTCCCGGGCCACCTCCATCCCGCCGGGCACCGCCTCCGCCTCCTCCTCCTCCTCCTCCTCCAGGGACTCCACGTAGAAGACGGTGCGGGGCGGCGGCGGGGCCCGCCCGTGCCCGTG
>VYXH01012171.1:0-40614 GCA_013397275.1 Burhinus bistriatus | reverse complement strand
ACACCTCTCAGGGGAGACGGGCACTTGCGAGGAGGGAAGAGCGGGTGAGGGAGGCTGCGAAGACGCGCTGATCTGATTAACGGGGGAGCGAGCGGAGCTACAGCCCGGAGAGGACCGGCGGCGGCGGCAGCCACACTGGGAGGCAGGTGGCCCTTCCTCAGTCTCTTAGAGCTCCGTGACCGAGTGCAGCCAGAGAGGGAAAAGTCACCTGGAAGCCTGTCTCCACCTCCCGCCTTCCTATCTCATTTCTCAGGGGAGTCCCATGCCTGCAGTTATCTGGGATGGCAAAGCCTGAGAGCTGGCGCGAAGAGAAACCGGGGCTCCTTTATATACACTGTACGTGGGTGGGGGGGAATAAAAAATCACGCCCGTGAGGCTGTCAAGGACCTCACTATACAATTTTCTATCTACCTCAGCGTCTCTCACCAAGCTGCCCCCTCCCCTGCATGTGACGCAGATGTGCTCTGGGGCCATCAGTGTGAAGAGACAGAGGGAAAAAAGAGATGTTTGAGTCTTCCTCATGCAAGTAAGTCGTCAGGTCACTAACTGTCCCTCATAGCCCCCTCCTCCCCTCTCTCCAGTGCAGGTCTCCTCACCTTGGTACTTTGGTTCTGAGAGCACTGTGTAATACTGGGAGCAAAATAAAGCAAAACAATAAATGCAGGAGTCGCAGTAAACACACGAGTGTGAATCAAAGGCGTGCAAACTTACTAGACTGCGTTGCAGACTGGATGAGGTTACAGGTTAACGGTTTATTCTGCAGGCTCCATTCATTAGCCTGTTGGCTCAGTGTTGCTGTACCAGTAGAAAACACTGGATAGAGGGACAGTGTGTCAAACAGAAATAGCACTACACATCTGCTTCTTACCTTTTATATCTGCTCTTAATGCAGGCTGACAGTGCTAAACCCAAGGGAGGTTCCTTCACAACAGAGAGATCTGCTTAAGAACATCTGCCCACTTGGGAAGGGTGCCACGAAGTACACTGTGCATCTGGGACATAATTACAGAATTAAAAGCTTCATGGAGATGTGTAGGAGAGGGATACAGGGCCAAAACTGCACTGCATATCATCACCTGCTAACTCATAAAATCCCCATGCATGAAAAGTTGCCAGCAATAAGACGATATACAGAATGCTTATAATCCACCTGTACATTAGAAGGTATTTTAGAAGAAGATTTATCCCTAGGACAATGATGAAAAAGATTGTATTTTCCTCCAGGTACTCTTTGTATTCACCAGCTTCACCCGTGCACTCGTGAGCTATCAAAAGTTTGTTATACTAACTCTTTGTGAATTTAAGAAGTTGAAGGAATTATTTCCCTCAAGCTGAAATTTTTTAACTCCTCATTCATAAAGCACTGTAACTTGAAAATTCCTCCAGAGAAACACAGAAGTCAAACATTAATTAACAATTTTATTACTGTTTTATTTACTTTATCACTGAAGTATATTACTGTTTTATTTAGTTTATCACTGAAGTAGTGCTTCTGGGTACAAAGCAATATTAGATTTTGTGTTTTAATGTTGATAAAGTTCTGCATTTAACAGAACAAGAAATTCAGGACACAAAGTCCTACTTTCAAGGGAAGAAAAATTGCCACTGTGCATTTTAAATATTGATTTATGCCACAACAGCTGGACTGCAAACTCTCTAGTGGCTCAATTTTGCTCTCAGTGTTCAGTGATAAAAAAAGACAAAAATCATTCTAAAGCAAACAGAAGAGACAGTTCATTTTTATCCAGGAACTGATCTGAGTGAATACGTGCTGCTTTGGAGAGCAGCAGGAAGAAAAGCCTAAAAATCTTCATCCAGAATAGGAAAGGTGAAACTTTCATCATTTCAGAGACTTTAGAAATGCATCTCTCATGACAATATATGTGAAACCATCTATAGTGAATCCTGGTTACCTGATATCTAGTTACAAGCTCTAAAAGGTGTGGATATGTACATATAAAACAGCTTTAATAAATGAATACATATATAGACAGTATGCTATCTATTCTGTATTTAATACCTCTTAACTGATTAGAAAAATTCAGGAATACTCTGATCTGAGGAGACTTATGTAATTTCCTTACCACATTATAAATCTTAGAAATTTTAAAATCCGCATTAATTTTTTAAATGATCATTTGATGTGAACAATCGGTAGGTTAGATTTTCTAGTTTGACGTCTGTTGCATAGATAAATATAAATGACAATATATTCCAACAAAATCATTTTTCTAAATATACTTTGGAGGTCACTCAATAAATATGTTACAGTATTACCCAAGAAAGCGATTCAGCTTCTTATCACCTTTCCAGTACAAACTAGCAAGCAATTATAAGGAAAAAAAGTAAAAATTATTTTAGGCTATTTGTTATTCATACTTTTTTATTTCAGTTATGTCAGTAACTGAAATAGTCTTGGATTTTTTTTAATAATTAAAATCTCAACTCTTCAATATATTGTGTATAGGCTTTGATATGCTTTTTAACATTACTTGATTCTTTCATATTTTAGTACATAAACATTTTTTGCAAGTAAGAGGTGCATTAATTTGGTATGTAAACCTGATTTTTCAGGAGTGAAGATGTGTGAACACTTCTCTATCATAAAATGAAATTGAGAAAACTGTCTTGATTTCCTTAGTTCATACCACATTCACAATTATTTTGTCGTGGAAAGAAGAGCTACCCCAAAAAAAGCGACGCTGGAGAAGTATCCATTGTCACTACACGTAGTTAATGAATAAATTGGTTTCCTGAGTGTGAAGTAAAAAAATGAAATAGTTTGATTTACTTAGGTAAATAGGTTTTCATAGTTTCTTATCTTCATGTTTCCCTGCAAGCACTTTTGACATAGGCCAGTGAGGCAAAGAACATATTCTAGGTTATGGCATGACAAGATGAACACAAAATGTCTTTTGAGTTTCAGTTGAAACTTCTGGTACATAAAAAGCTTAACTTTACTCTATGGCTTGTCTAGACTTGCTTCTCCACCCAGAAGAAGAAAAAATGGTCCTCTACTGGAGTTCTGGGGACCTTGCTCATAGGAATTACAATAAAATAATTAGTTTACAAGTTAAATATGTCTTAGTCTGCTCATATGGGGTTGACATAAACATATGAACAGAATTATGAAAATACACGTGTGTCTAAGCTGTTGAAGGAGAACATTTTGGTGCCTAATAGCTTTCCATCCTTACCTTACACATCCCATGAAGAGTAGCCAAGATGATAATAAACATGGGTAATCTGTCCTGTGTCTGTTGGTTGCATACTGGAACATAGTGTATGGCATTGTATTTTAGTTTATTAAACAGCACATTTCTGAGCTTCCTCACCTGTTGTAGCTTCTTCAGGTTATTCATAACCACTCAAACCTTGAATAACTTTACAGACTTTGCTTGAAAGTGCTCATCACTCTTTTTTCTTAGGCAAACAAATGAAAGTGGTAAATCTTTATGTCCCTGTTATAAGTCAGATTCCTGACACTTCTCTCTGTGTTTTTTGGCTTTTTAATGCTCTTCAAATGAATTAAATTCACATAATTATGTCCTTAAGGAAGTCTCATGCTCATGTTTTTTAGGAAAAATGGCCTAGGGATATATATTCTTTTAATAAATCCTCCAAGCAGAAAAAAGTGCTTCCAAAGAGAAAGTACCTTGAAGTAGGTATTCAAACTGGTCAAATTTTATTAACTCTCTTTTTTCCTTCTTTCCATTGCAAAGCTTTGGCCTATTATTTATTTTTGGGTTTCAGATGTTTTTCATTAAGCTATTTACATGTTGTACCCTATACGCTGGGGAGAACTGGTGGATCAGGAATAAAGTTGTAGTTGCAGTTATTGATTGCTAAAACAAGCAACAGAGGAACCATCATGCAAGGTAATTTGCTAACAGTACCCTTAGGGTTATGAATAATCCAAATCTATGCAAGTCTCCACATTATGTCGAAAGACATACAGCAAGTGCATCTGAAGATGTTGAGCGTATGTGTTAGTGTGGAACAATAGTTATTAGTAAGAGAAGGGATATAACTCTCAGCAAATTAAAAGGATAACAGGTAATTTTGTCATAGAATTTTAACCTATCATGTATTTTTAATCTAGAAGATGCTAAATCTTGATGAGAAGAAGCAGAAAAAAAACAAGAGACATTGTGCTTTGAATAAGGACGATACTAGAATGAATGGCTTTAAAACAATTCTCACTTGAATGTGAGAATTCTCACATGAATGAATGAACATGTACTTCAGCTATAAAGATGCTGATTTTGTGGGTGGTTAATTATACATTCAGAAGCAAGAATCTGAGGGTGTTAAAAAGATACTGTGAAACAGATCTATAGAATACTCAAGCTAAAGAGAGTAGCAAAAGAAATTGATGGGACTGGACGTCCACTGAGAGATCAAAACTCACTGAAGAAAGTGGCAGCGTGCTAAGAGATAAACAAATAAATAATGTATTAGACTTATTCTTTAAACTTTTGTAGTGTACGAAGCCTTTGAACAAGCTTTATGAAATGTAGATATATTCTGAATCGGTTTAGGTAGGTAAACTGAAACACTGGGAGAAGATGGTAGTAGTGGGAAACTAAACTGTTATTTTGTGTATAATGTATACATATAATGCTGAGGTGTTGCTCTGAGTCAGGAAGGGGATTTTCAAGTTGTTGAGCTGATTTTCCTCCCATAATAGTATATGTTGAAATATTTAAAAGACTATAAATATGTCTACGCGTATTAACTATGATTGTTTTCTAATGCAAGAAAGGAATAACAAAAACAGACAAACAGAAAACCAGAACTGGTACACTTCTCAGCTCTTGTATGGATTTTTGTAGTGAGTTTTCAACTGAGGTTAAACTTTTGAGAGTGAGTTTGCCTTCTGATTAGCTAAAAGATTAAATGATGTTATTTCTCAAAATTAACAGTGAGTTAGCACAGCACAGGATAGATTTCTGTAAGTGTGGTGACATGACCCACCTACAAAAATTACTTTCCCATAGATGTTTACTGCCTCCTTAGTAATGCTGCATAACGATATATGAATTGCCCCCAGTGGTGATTTGGGCAGATACATTTTATTCTGCATTGCAGGAGCCTAGAAGAGGACAGTCAGTTATCTTATATTAGCTTGAGGGACAGTCACTTCTTAAACCATTTCATTATGATCACAGGCAGTTGTATAAACACACCCTAAAGCAGTTTTTAAATGGTCAGAGAATTTCACTTAAGAATAGTAAATGCTACATGATTTGTCATGGCTAAATATTCACAAGTAAACTAAGGCTAGAGAACATAAAATTATGAAACCAGAGAATTAATTATTAAATTTAGAAAAACAGGCAAATTAAAAAGTATTAAGGTTCTTCAACTTCAAAAGTAGTTCCCACATTTTCTGTTTGCAATGGTTGTCAGTTCTCTTGAGTTTTTACCTGCAGTTCCCAAGCTGGCTGTGGACTATCCTTATCTGAAAAATGTGTCATGCCTTCTTTCCCAAATTATGCTCAAGAGAAACAGCTGAACTCCATCTCATACAGGTTTGGCAGAGCACACACTTTGGTGCTCCTATGCCATATTCCACATGATATCCTTAGACCTTACCATTTGGGAGCCACTCATCTGTCCCGTTTGCTGATTCACATGGAAGCTGTTCCTATCTGTTTTAGGTGACAGAATTTCTTATTAAAATCACTATGTTGTTTTGTCTTGATTTAAATCTAACACTTTTAGCAGTGCTTCTATGAATGATATCTTAGCAATCTCTCTTCGTGGTGGAAATTCTGGTGACGCAAAGAAAATAGAATGGTTTTTTCTTAGCTTGATTCAGTAATAGTTGCTGTCATTTTTTCTGTGACTCAGAACCTTCTTAGGACTGGTTTGCTTTCATGTTCTGTTCAAAAAATATTCAGTTTCCTGATGATCTTTTATTTAACTTTTTTTTTTTTTCAATCTGAAGTAAAAAATTCTGTCAAATATTATATATTAGCAAATGACAACAATAGAGACACCCATAATTTGCAAACTGTCTATATAAGAAAAAAAAAATATAGGATTTTACCACTACACATGTACTAGTAAATTAGATTAGACTTAATTAAATCAAACAGAACCAATGGAACTGGCATAAAATGGTCAATACTGATAAGGTACTATCACAATCATTAAAATGGTTTTGGGTTGTGCAAACTAGGATCTCACAAACTAGTTCAGGAGTTAGCATAAGTCAGGAAACATACTCAATAGGCACTTTGGATATAGCCAGTGTTTTAGAGGATAAGAGCATTTAGCCATGTGGAAGTAAATTGTGCCATGTCATTTGGCATGAGTCCCAGAGCCTGAACAGAGCAGAGAACAGGCACTGGGCGATTTTGTTTGCTGTTCTAGACATGACCTTATGGTGCTTATATTTCAGCTTATAGGTTCTTTTGAAGTTAAAAAAAAAAAAATATTTCAGGGGGTTTTGACCCTTGACAACCTTTTAGTACTTGACAGAAAACAAAAGGCTCTTAGGCTACTCTTAAGAACACAGATCAGTTGGGATAACAGCAGATTTGTAATGTCATGTCATCGGAGAAGTTCTCTTCTGAGTAACTTTCTTTCCAAGCTAGTATGTCTTTCCCCAGCATCTGAATAAGCAGCAATCTTAATCAATGTCAGCAAACATTGGGATGTAGTAAAGTGAATACAGGCGAGTCACTAAGTATGAAGGAAAGAAGTTGGCTGGTTGAGGTGAACAATAAGCATGGGTTTGGTATTCACTCACAGCTGATACGAAGTATTTTGTAATACCCCTCTGTGGATAGGTTGTTTTAAAAAGAATTTTTTGTTTTTTATAAATCTGACTTATAATTTTATTTATTGCTTTATTTTATAGGAAAACTTACTATCCTTATAGAATATAGCATTAAAAATTGAAATGCTTTATCTAAGTGACAGGATATTGGATTATTTTAAAGAATCTTGTCCTTTACCTTCTAAAATACAATCTTTGTAATCAGATTAGAAAAATAGATAAATAGAAAGTAGAAAATATCAACTGCACTACATTATATATAGTTTTATTTTAAAGAATACATAGATTACTAGCACGTAATTGCTCAGATTAACACTTGTAGTAACAAGTGTAATCTTATAATTTTATATTAAAGTTTTGCTATTTCAGAAATAAAGTGAATAACAAAATACTGCCATCTAAGAGCGTTATTGTTGTATAAATTTCCAAATGAATATTTTCCTCTTGCAGCCTACAAATAAAGTGAAATATTTTGAAGTACAGAACAATTAACTTCTATTAATATTAAAAATGAACTTGTATTTTTTTCTTTGCCATAGAAAAGTATGAGCAAAAGTTCTTTGATTAAGCTGCATCAAGATAAAATCAAATAATCTAGAAATTTCTGTCTTATTCACAGAGAATTGCTTACGTAGTAACTCTTATTGCTCTTTAAGTGCCTACTACTGAGACCGAGTATTAAAATGAGCAACA
Source organism: Burhinus bistriatus (assembly GCA_013397275.1). Classification (NCBI taxonomy): domain Eukaryota; kingdom Metazoa; phylum Chordata; class Aves; order Charadriiformes; family Burhinidae; genus Burhinus; species Burhinus bistriatus. Next base: position 33,131 of record VYXH01012171.1, on the reverse strand, counting down.
TATGATGATCATGAAGTCTCCTCACTTTTTCTCCAACTCAGAGTCTCATCGCCCTTTGGATGTAGCTTCTTGTCCATACTGCTCTAATTTCTTATGAACACATGCACTTACAGGAGAAGCATTTCCCTATTTTCATGTGTGTCTCTTTTCATGTATGTAACACCCCTGTCCTCACAGAGTTGTATTCTGTTGCTCAAGCTGGTTTTTAACACCAAAATTCTGCTGCCTTATACTTCCCATATTTTCTGGTCTCAGTAGACAGATTCCTAGACTGAAAATTGTATACTTCCAGTTTAGGAAGTTATATTTTTTTGCCATGAAAATTAAACTTTCTAGTTGCAGTTGAGATACCTGTTGTTTGTACTAAGTGCCTTATCATCACGTTAGTAAGATTAGTTGAAAATTTTTCATTGCAGAGACATAGATATTGCTTCTTTTATTCTCAGATAATGGTGGATGTGTAGGCAGCTTCTGAATTCATGGTTAAATAGAGGAATTTTCCTTTCTGGGAAGCCTAAGAAGGAAATACACATATAGTAATGCTGGTGGGAATCTCTGAATGCCATTTTAATTTTAAAGTAACTGTTAATGACACTGACATCTTTATTTGCCATGCATATAAGAGTTTTGTGTCTTGTATCATAATCAAATAACTTATTCAAAACTTCAGCAAGAAGTTACAGTTCTTGCAGAAATGTGTTGTTCTTTAAAAGAATCCTTCAGCACTTAGTATAAGGCAGTAAAATAAGATCGCTCTTGTATGCTTCTCTTTCCTTTTGAAAAGGAAAGATGCAGTTTTGTTTATTATTATGTGTACATACAGTCTTTCATTTGTTTACATTCAGTGTCTGACTAAATTAAAAAATCAGATGTTTGAGAATGATTTTTTTTTTTAGTCTGCTTATTCACACTCTCAGTTGAACTGAGTGTCCCAGAGAATATACTGGGTTTTTTTCATCTTGAAAAATGTTTTGCGATTCAGATGAGATTACTGTAATTGCTTGAACAATTTGAGAGGATAGTTTTCCATCCAAATGCCATGACACTTACAGTAATAAGTGTTAACATTACAATTTAAGATCACAAATTGGTTGAAATTTCCTCTTTTTAACTACGTAATACAAAAGCAGAAAGTGTATGGACACTTTTTTCATGTTTTATCGTATTCTGTAGTTGACTTTCACATACTGCTGGTTGTTATTGTGTGAAGAATTGTTTTCCTCCTGTGTTTTCTCTGCTTTTACCTAATGAACTACAGTATATTTTTAATTCCTTGGCCACAGTTTTTTATACTGGCAGAATGTCGTAGATTTCAGTGTGGTGAGACTGTAACTTGTGACATGGCAAGTATGTTCCAACTTCATGTTTCAACATAGTCATTTTGTCAAGAACAGTGTAGACGTAAGTTACACTGTAGAATTAGATAATAGGAATGAACCTAAAAAGTCCTTTCTCCTCAAAGCTGAGTGAACTATAACTATACCTGAGACATGTTTGTTTCTTAAAAAATGCTTATGATAGAAAGTCCACATTTTTCTTTACTTATTCCACTACTTTTAACAGTTATATATTGTTGCATATAATGTAACATATTACATTATATTACAGAATGTAATATGTAATTTAATGTACAATTACAATTTTACGCAATGTAAAATGTAATTATGCAGTTACATATTGTTACATATTATGTAGCCTACAGAGGGTGGAAGCAAGGACAGGTAGCCTGGGAGGAATACAGAAAAATTGTCTGAGCAGCCAGGGATCAGGTTAGGAAAGCTAAAGCCCAGACAGTATTAAATCTGGCCAGGGACATAAAGGGCAACAAGAAAAGCTTCTGTAGGTATGTCAGTGGCAAATGGAAGACTAGGGAAAATGTGGGCCCTCTCCAGAAAGAACTGCGACACCTGCTCACTTGGGACATGGAGAAGGCTGAGGTACTCTACAACTTTTTTACCTTGTTCTTCACTGGCAAGTGCTCTAGCCACACCGCCCAAGGCACAGAAGGCAAAGGGAGACACTGGGAGAATGAGGAACAGTGTACTGTAGGAGAAGATCAGGTTCGAGACCAGCTGAGGAACCTGAAGGTGCAGAAGTCCATGGGACTTGATGAGATTCATCACCGGGTTCTAAGGGAACTGGCAGATTGAAATGCCAAGCCACTATCCATCATATTTGAGAATTCATGGCAGTCCAGTGAAGTTCCTGCTGACTGGAAAGGGGGAAAAAATAACCATTTTTAAAAAGGGAAAAAAGAAGACCCGGGGAACTACAGGCTGGTCAGTCCCACCTCTGTGCCCATCAAGATCATGGATCAGATCCTCCTGGAAACTATGCTAAGGCACATGGAAAATAAGGAGGTGCTCAGTGACAGCCAACATGGCTTCACTCAGGGCAAATCGTGCCTGATAAATGTGGTTGCCTTCTACGACAGGGTACAGTGTTGGTGGATAAAGGAAGAGCAACTGATGTCATCTACCTGGACTCGTGCAAAGCATTTGACACTGTCCTGCATGATATCCTGATCTCTAAATTGGAGATACCATGGATTTGACGGATAGACCACTCAGTGGATAAGGAATTGTGTGGATGGCAGCGCTTGAAGTGTTGCGGTCAACGGCTCGATGTCCAGCTGGAGACCAATGACAAGTAGTGTCAGTATTGGGACTGGCGCTGTTTAACATCTTTGTTGGTGATGTGGACAACGGGGCTGAGTGCACCTTCAGCAAGTTTGCTGAAAACACCAAGCTGGGTAGTGCGGTTGACACGCTGGAGGGAAGGGATGCCATCCAGAAGAACCTTGACAGGATTGAGAGATGGTCCCATGCAAACCTCACGAAGTTCAACAAGGCCAAGTGCAAGGTCCTGCACATGGGTTGCGGCAATGCTAAGCACAAATACAGGCTGGGCAGAGAATGGATCGAGAGCAGCCCTGAGGAGAGGAACATGAGCGTGTTGGTTAATGAGAAGGTCAATATGAGCCGGCAATGTGCGGTCACAGCCCAGAAAGCCAACTGTATCCTGGGCTGCATCAAAAGAAGTGTGTCCAGCATGTTGAGGGAGGTGATTCTGCACCTCTACTCCGCGCTAATGAGACCCCGCCTGGAGTACTGTGTCCAGCTCTGGGGCCCCCAACATAAGAAGGACATGGACCTGTTGGAGCAAGTCCAGAGGAGGGCTATGAAGATGATCAGAGGGCTGGAATACCTCTGCTATGAGGACAGGCTGAGAGAATTGGAGTTGTTGAGCCTGGAGAAGAGAAAGCTCTGGGGAGACTTTATAGCAGCCTTCCAGTACCTAAAGGGGGCCTACAAGAAAGCTGGAGAGGAACTTTTTACAAGGGCATGTAGCGATAGGATGAGAAGTAATGGTTTTAAAGTGAAAGAGTGTAGATTGAGATTAGATATTAGGAAGAAATTCTTTACTGTGAGGGTGGTGAGACACTGGAGCAGGTTGCCCAGGGAAGCTGTGGATGCTCCATCCTTGAAGGTGTTCAAGGCCAGGTTGGATGGGTCTTTGAGCAACCAGATCTAGTGGGAGGTGTCCCTGCCCATGGCAGGGAAGTTGGAACTAGGTGATCTTTAATGTCCCTTCCAACTCTAACCATTCTATGATTCTATGATAAATTAAATATATATGTAACGTTGAGCTGTGATATGTTGTTCATAACTGCAAGTATATGAAATAAGTAATGACATAATTTTCTTTATTTTGCTATAACTTGAGTTTGGCAGTTGGATTGTTACAGCATATAACTAATAAGGAGACATAATTAACAAAGATCAGTACTTAGGCCACTGTGGTGGCCAGAACATGTGCTACCTGTCCAATAAGAGTAATATCTATAGATATGCTTGAACTTTAGTAAGAAGAAACCTACAAAAAAGAAACTTTATTTCTAATGATGTAAAGGAGGGACCTGGAGAAAATCCTAATTGATAGAATCATTCTGGTTACCTTTTGGGCAATTTTCTTATTTGCCCCAAGCATTTCCATGTGCTGTTTAACGATCAGACTGTAGTTTTTAAGTGAAGGTACCAACAATCTTTCATATTTTTTTGAGCTAAAAGTACATTACTGTCAGCAAACTTTCTGTTTGGGGTTGTCTTGGAAGATAAACAACTTCAGTTTCTCAAGATCATTTGAATTTTAATGTGGTCTCCAAAGCCTAGTCCAGTCTGAAGTGATCTGCAAATTGAATGGTGTACTCTATTTTCTATTATAAAATGATAAATGTATTGAACAGTACTGAAGTAAAGACAAATGCATATGTAAACACATTCAGCATTTTTTCTTGTTCTACTGTAAGCAATGAATAACAGCTGAGTACAATTTTCCAACCATTTATACACTCACCTTGCGGCAGATTTTTCTTCACTGTAATTTTCTAGGTCATTTAAGAAAATATTACCAGGCACTATCTGAAGTGCCTATTATTTTTAACATACTAATAAGATGAGGTACCCCATTGAAGGAAATTTGTTTGTTATAGCATGATTTATTGGCTGACAATAAACACCTTTTGATTTTCCATATCTTTGTACTAACATGTTTTTCATCAACTGGAGCTAGGAAATTGTGGCCTTCTTCCTCCTTTTTAAAAAAATAATTATGTTTGCCCTTTTCTAATCTTCTGGAAGATCATTTATTCTCTTTGTGTTCTCAACGATAACACTAACATGAGAGTTCCTCAGCCATTTTTCTAAGTACTCTTCAGAAAATTTCATCAACCTGATGAAATTTCATCCGACTTAGATAAGTAACTTTTTTTCCTTATCCTGTGTTCGTGTGATGTCCATTCGTGCATAACCCCCTCAATGAAAACTGAAGCAGGAAAGGTGTAAACACTTCATCCTTCCCAGCATCAATAGTGTTTGGTGTTCCTTAAGTACTGACTCAACTCCTTCTTGGCTATCCTTTTGCTTTCGATAAACTGACAGTTTTGTTTTCCTTTCCTAATCAATTTTTTCCTGTGCCTTGGCTGTCCTAGCTGCTGTTACTTTACTGAAGGCAAGGGAATGAATACTAGCCCAGTAGTCAAACGTAAAAAGACTGCTTAAACTTAGCCATTTTAATGACAGATTGGTCTTGAAGATGACTAATGACAGATGTGCAAAAAAGAGCCAGTAGTAAATTAACAGTTAAGCATTGCAGACAATCAAGAGTAAAAAATTTTCCCTTGTTCCATTTCATCCACAAGTGTAATTGAGCCCTCTGACTTTTCCCTATGGTGCTTCTTCTATACTGTGTTTCAACTATGCAACCCAGGTTACAATATTTTCTGGGTGTGTCTGAACTGGTCCCTATGGGTTTTCTTCATAATCAGTGGGAAGAAGATGGCATCTCCAAAAGGTGGTTCATGGTAGCTATATCGAACGTCTGTCTAGGGTGATATGAACCAATCTCTGGAAGTTATCACTGTTAACTGCAATAGTAGGCTAAGATAATGAGCTGTTATTTAAATATCTACAATGTAGATGTCAGAGTTAAAGAAAATTAATTGTATCCAAAGTTTCAAATTTATGATTTCTTTCTTTTTTTTTTTTTTTTTTAATTTCATTTAATTGAAAGCTAATGCTTTTTTTCAGCTGTACACAGAAGGTAATTCTGGAGAAGAAATAGCCTGCAGTTCTAATCTATTGTACTTGATCTTAAAAGTCTGAAAATGGACAGATAAATGTCATTACTTAACCAGTACTGCCAACTGTAATAAAAACAATTGTGCTTTGTTTGTGTATTTTGGGGGTTGGTTTGTTTGTTTTTCAATCATTTCAGATCAAAACAATTTTCAAGTGTTTTCTTACGGCTGCAATTCTTAACTCTGGTCAAGACTTTTCTGGAAAATTACATTTTTAAATTTCCATTCCTCTACCATTTTGCTAAATATGAAAGCAACTCAATTATTTTGTTCATATTGGTTCATCATTCATTTAGTTTTAATGCTAAACAGGAGTCTCTGATGATGTTCAAGAGGTGTATTATTTTAGGTAATATTCTGAGTTTAAGGTTTACAGTGTACAAAATCTGAGTAAAATTATAGATTTAGGTAAAACGCATTTGAAGTTATATTGTTGTAGCTCATGACTCATTTATTTATCCTGGGAGTCAGGGTGCTCTTTTCATCTTTTTCTCAACATTATTTTTACCACTGCTTTGTCTCCAAAGACAGATATGTCCTACAATCACAATTTTGTGAATGACACAGACGAAAATGGATAAATCTTGCTGGCAAAGAAATTGTTATTTTATCTATTCAGAGAGACACTCTCCTTTTAAACCAGTTGAGCATATGAATTGACGTGCGTAAGTGGAAAATAGCAAGGGGGTTACTGTGCAGACTTTGCCTATGCTATCAGTATGTATTTTTGCAAATATATGAATGTCAATATGTAATTCTGACATACATGAATGTAGAAAGGGAAAGTGAAAAAAAACTAACCACATTCAGATATCCCTATTTTAACAATATTGTGGCTGACATAAAGTACACTGTACACATTCTGAGCAATTTAAAGAATAAAAAAACCCAAAATATTTTCAAACTTCACAAGTATAAAAACTGTCGCAAGATACATGGTATTCTTTAAAAAGATGTTATTGAGTGGTATTAAATCAAATTTGTTTTGTCTTTTCTTCATAATGTAGTACCAAGTAAGTTTATGAAATGTTGTTTAATGGGGTATAAAACCATAGTTCAAACAAAATCAATTATACCAGTGCAATTTAGTTTTCATATTCTTTAGGATACATCTGAAAAAACTGTAGATTTAAAACAAAACAGAAACATACTCAAAATTGTTCCAATTTAAAATCTGTCTCCATGACACTAACCTATATTTGAGAACTTAAAGCTCTTTTAAATTCTGAATCACTTCATTGTAATCCTTCAAACAAGATGTTTTCTATGATGGAAATTATTTTAAACTGCAATTCTTCAAATGTTAATTATGTTAATAAATTTTAAAAGTAGAAAACCTTAACTAGTTTTCATCCTTGTTCGTAGATTTCTTTCAAATTTCCTTAGCATAATGATTGTGAAGGCTGGGTTAGCCTTACTGTACCAAGGGTAACCCTATTTTTCTGGGTCACTTCATTTGGGCTTCTTCTATCATAAAGGAAGAGACTGTCATAGAATCATAGAATCGTCTAGGTTGGAAGGGACCATTAGGATCATCGAGTCCAACCATTAACCTAACACTGCCAAAAGCCAACACTAAACCATGTCCCTAAGCATCACATCTACCCATCTTTTAAATACCTCTAGGGACAGCTATTCCACCACTTCCCTGGGCAGCCTGTTCCAATGCTTGATAACCCTTTCAATGAAGAAATTTTTTCTACTATCCAATCTAAACCTCTCCTGGTATAACTTGAGGCCATTTCCTCTTCCCCTATCACTTGTTACTTAGGGGAAGAGACCAACACCCACCTCTTTACAACCTCCTTTCAGGTAGGTGTAGAGAGTGGTAAGGTCTCCCCTGAGCTTTCTGTTCACCAGACTAAACAGCCCCAGCTTCCTCAGCTGCTCCTCATAAGACTTGTGCTCTAGACCCCTCACCAGTTTTGTTGTCCTTCTCTGGACTCTCTCCAGAATCTCAGTGTCTTTCTTGTAGTGAAGGGCCCAAAACTGAACACAATANAGCCCTGGGGAACACCAGTTGTGACTGACTGCCAGGTGGGTTTAACTCCGTTCACCGCAACTCTTTGGGCCCAGTCTTCCAGCCAGTTTTTCACCCAGCAAAGCATACATCCATCCAAGCCATGAGCAGCCAGTTTCTCCAGGAGAATGCTGTGGGAAACAGTGCCAAAGGCTTTACTAAAGTCCAGGTAAACAACATCCACAGCCTTTCCCTCAAAATGGTCACCTTGTCATAGAAGGAGATCACATTTTTCAAGCAGGACCTGCCTTTCGTGAACCCGTGCTGACTGGGCCTGATCACCTGGTTGTCCTGCATGTGCCGCATAATGGCACTCAGGTTGATCTGCTTCATAACCTTCCCCCGCACCGAGGTCAGACTGACAGGCCTGTAGTTCCCTGGATCCTCCTTCCTGCCCTTCTTGTGGAGAGGCATCACGTTTGCTAACGTCCAGTCAACTGGGACCTCGCCGGTTAGCCAGGGCTGCTGATAAATGATGGAAAGTGGCTTGGTGAGCACTTCCGCCAGCTCCCTCAATACCCTCTGGTGGATCCCATCTGGACCCATAGACTTGTGTATGTCTAAATGCTGTAGCAGGTACCTCACCCTTTGCCCTTGTATTATGGGTGCTTCATTCTACTCCCCGCCCCCGTCTACTAGCTTAGGAGGCTGGGTACTCAGGGAACAACTGGTCCTCCTACTAAAGACTGAGGCAAAGAAGTCGTTAAGTACCTCAGCCTTTTCCTCATCCTTTGTCACTATGTTTCCGCTCCCGTCAGTAAGATATGAACAACTTACAAGTGGAAAGCAATTATTTGTTGACTAATATATGTCGTAGATAAGCTGTAACCAATAAGCTACCATGCAAAACATGAATATGCTTGCCATCCCAAATTCTGATCCCTGATGAGTCTCAGTTGGCTGGACAGCTAGTAGTCATAGAATCATAGAATCGCAGAGTATCTCAAGTTGGAAGGGACCCATAAGGATGATCAAGTCCAACTCCCTGCTCCTGCAGGACTACCTCAAACTAAGTCATACGACAAAGAGTGTTGTCCAGTTGCTGCTTGAACTCTGACAGGCATGGTGCCATGACCACATCCCTAGGGAGCCTGTTCCAGTGATCAATCACCCTCTCAGTGAACTGTTAGACTTAGAATTCCAAGCATCCAAATTCAAAAGGTAAGTCTATAGTCATAACATTGGCTTTAATGTCTTGACAGGAAGAAAATAGGATTTGACCTCTTTTTTCATTCTGCTGAGGTGTACTTATCCATCTTTTCTTTGTAATGTATAAAAGCCAGTACTCATTTTAAAATATAACAAGTAAGGTTTAAATGATGAGTAATAAGATTAATACAGGAGCTTGGTTTTGATTTGTGGAGGAACAGGACCGAGATGGGGCAGGGGGGAGCGTGTCCTGGTAAATCAGTCGTGGGACATGTCATGAACTCCGAGGTGGGTAAAATGTTACGTTATTTCTTTTCTTTATAAAAAGGCATCAATTCATGAATGTTATACTGATAGAATACTAATTGTATATTGCTTTTAATGACATCGACTTGTAAATATATATCAAAACACTTCATGAAAGTAATCAGAATCCATAAAACCACTTTACAGATGGAAAAACTAGGACACAAAGGACTGAAATCACTTGACAAAGGGAGCATCCAGCAACACCATCCACCGTCATATTGACCTTCTCTCTCAAAAATCCCACAGAAGTATTGCTTACCCAATACTCAGATGGGGAAAAGCCTTCATCTTTGAACAGGCTGTTGCTGATTCTTTTTCAGGATTTTATACCTTTTCATGTCAGCATTTTTCATGCTGAATCTCCAACCTACCTGGTTATCATTGTCTCAACACCTACGCTTCTTTCTTTCCCCTATCCCCCCATGTTTTTTTAATTTTCCATGGCTTCAGACCACTTACTTTCTCACACTTAAAATAACGTTCTCAGCAAAACTGTGCCAAAGTGACACAGCCGTGCTGCAGAAAACTAAGCCTCAGACAACAAACAGCTGAACCCATTGGTCGAGGGTTACACTAGTGTACTGTAATTTGTTGTGTATATATTTGCCTATGAAGTATCTGTTTTATTGTATTAAAAATTGCAATAATTGTCAGTGAAAATAATTAGAACATTTAGAGATAACACATGCTTAATTCTAATAAAATATGTGGATTTCAAGCTCAGTATCTTAAATCTGTCTTCACAAATTTCTGAAAACTTGATTTCTTAACATTTGTATAATTTCTAATTTTTAGAGAGAAATAACTTTTTCCAAAACAAAAAAAAAGAAACAACTTCTTCCATGTTAAATATAATTTTTTGATTTGTGAATATTTACCTTAGTACTTTTAAAGATAACTGCCCACTGATATTCCCAAGACACTGCCAGAGAATTTAAGAACTACAGGTGCTCTGACTCACAAAGCACCTGACATTTAATCATAAACTAGATCTCTTTGTTAAGTAGGCTCTATGTCACTGTTGAATAAACTGGCTGATATACCTTTTAATATTTATTTAGTAAAATGTACATCAAAATCAAATTTGAATTTCAGATATACTTTAACTTTGTTGAACACCACTTATCTCTTGGCAATAGAAAAATGTACTCCCATTAATTGGAATTTATGTGAAATACTGTCCTGATTAAATGTAAATTAGTATTCATTAACATTTGGCAGTAAACATTTCTTGAAAACACCCCAATATAGCATTCATTTTTATTCACATAAATGACATGAAAAGTAATAATATGTTGCATTTGCTTCATGTTTTCCATTTCAAACAATTGAAAAGCAAGGAAGTGAAGACCCAGAAAAAAATTTTACAAGCCTTAGTACTATGACACTTCTATTGGGTATCCAGGTTAAATACTTAATTTTTAAGGTTAAATTAGCATCTTAGTTACATTTATAGTGTATAACATGGTTGAAAATAAGGACTCCCACCTACGTGATGGCTAGAAAACCTAAAGACAACAGAATTATAAAATAATAACTAAGAAGAAAAGGATTTCGCTGAAAGTGTCATCTACAGGAGTTGAGGTAGATCAAGATAGACACGAGTTAGACATCTTCATGAAAGACAGTTTCAGAGCTGAAAGCCTCTTCATGAGGTTTTGACCAAATTACAATGGACTTTATGGTATGACCTTTCGTTGTTTTTTTTTTAAAATTGGTCATAAAGTATCTGGGACATTTCTGTTGATAAGAACACTAATGCAGAACTCAATTTGATGGCATATGCTGAAAAACATAAAAAGCCATTATTAACATGTAAATCCAGGTCTTTTTCTAATTAATTTCTGGATTTTCCCATGTAATCCAATTTTTTATTTTTTTTTTTCTTCTTTTCTTTGAACAAATGTAAGCTAGAGTGTTGAACATGGCACTTCTGCAAGGAAATGAGTTAATTTTTGAAGCATTTCCTACTTAGGAGTTCCAGTCACTGCCACCATTCACGCACTCATCCATGTCTCCAGCAGTGGACTGTAGAGTGCCATTGAGGCTATAACTTTCATGGCATCTTAAAAAGAGATGGGACCGTTTCAAAGATACCTTTGAAAATGGTCTCTCAGTGTCAGAGTTGCTGAAATATGAGAATTTTAATGAAGGTGACTCATGCTCACTAGGAAAAAGAAGCCAGTAATGGATAGCTGAGTGCTTTGCCTATACATTTAAAACTGATATTCGTTATACTAAAACTATACCAGATTATACTTTTTTTTTTATCTGGGGGGGGACTTTATATGTCTTAACCAGTATTTTTTTTTAAATCTTCCTGCGTATTATCCCTTCCTTCTTCATCTCTTAAAATAATTAGATATTATCCTATAATTTGATTATGTAGTAGCCTTTTTGTCATCTGTCCTGTACTGTATGAAATCTGAAATAGTCCATCTTCCATGTTTTGATAAAGTTTTCTTTCTTTATTGAATCAACTAAAGTGCTGCAGGACCAAATTCCTCATTGAACTTCATAATATTACAAATTGTTGGTAAGCCAAGATGGGAACTTTCATTTCTTTAAATTCATGTTTAATTGTTTCTAATCAAGAAAAGAAATTATCATTAATGGGGTAAACTTCTATTGCTTTCTTCTGAAAGTTTTTGTTCTTCCTTCTCTGTATTCATCATATTTTGCTCCCTAAATTTAATGTCTTCTATGGAGCTAGATGTAGGATTCTAAGGTAAATGAGGTGAAAATGTTTTAGATTAGTAAAAAATTATGACAAGCATTTTGTACAGAAAGTATATGATTTAGAGAAGGAGGGAGAGAAGGTATGCAGAATATTTTTAGGCTTGTTGAAGTTTACTTGCTAATAAAGTTGAAGGTAATAAATACTTAGACTTGAAGCAATAGATTCTCAGGTCAATAAATTGCATTTTTTGCAGTTTATGCTGTATTTTTTTCAATGTAGGCATTGAATATTGAAACTTCTCCATGTAGATCATAAAGACACCATGAAAAAAAAAAAAAAAACCAGAATAAGAAATTTAATGAATACTTTTGAACAGAATTTCTGTCTTCTTACTACAGTATATTTTATGTATTTATGTTTTATAGCCTTTGTGCTGGTATCATTTAAGAGAGTTGCGGTTTCGCAATGTTGTGTATGTGTATACATGCATTACCAAATATTAAAGTGACTAAGTGCCATTTAAGCACAATAAATTTAAGATAGTAGTATCCCTCAGGTACTAGAAATGAATTGTCTCAGATCTTAGCCAAAATTTTTTTTAGTAATTTAATCTATCCCATATGCATGCACAGTCTTTGTTGATATCCTTATTCCTGTTTCACATCTCCATATGTTTGGAAGTCAAAGAAAGAAGCATTCTGACACCATTAGAAGAACAAATTGTTAATTTTGCTTGAAGAAATCCTAAACCATGAATCATAGTAATTTTTAAAAATAATTTAAGAAAAGTCTTTCTCTGTACTCTCTGGATCAATAAACATTGATATCACTCTTCCAGTGAGTACCTTTTTCTTATTTAGAATTACATCAGCAGCTAAAAATCTGAAATCTGAGTTGCATGAATTGCATGGCAAGGTTTGTGTCAAAATACTTGTTAGAAGTGATGGGCAGATGGGGATGCTGTCAGGAACAAGACCTGATCTGGAGATGCTATTAATTTGCCTGTCCAGGTGTGCTCCTGTTAGCCAGGGAGAGAACCCTGCCCAATCCATCCTGCCTGCAGGATTCACTCTTGTGTTATGCTCGGAGCAACAAGCTTCGTCTACTGTCCAGATTTAGGCTACAGCGTTCAAGTGCAGGGCTGCCCAGCAGGCACACCCAGACAGCAGCAATTTCAAAATTAGCATACCTTATTACTGCTCTTCTTTTATCTTGAGTCTCATTTTTGCCACCATTGTACCTCCCTTTCTATGCTCCAATCTCCTCCCAGCTGTCCTCAATTAATTTTTCCCTATTGGTCCCAATTTTTGCTACATCCTTCTCCAAACTGGTATTTCTGTTACCATTACTTAGGTAACCTCGGTCTTGTAGGTTATTGTTGGTGTAGTTACCTTAGCACTGCTAGCCTGCAAGATGCTACCATCACGAAGGTCCCCAGCACTCCCTCCAATTACCTGTGAAGTTCAGTCATTTCTCAGATAGCTCTGCATTAATCACCTGTGCACCTCTGCCATACCTCATGGTGCTCTCTCTAATTTATGTCAGCTTCTCACACTGTTATCTATTACATCTAAAAATTTCCCGTGTCATGTCCTGCTCAGTTAACGTAATTTCAGGGCAAGGTCCAGACAGCAGCATGGTCTTGCAACCCTAACAAGATTCCACCTTTTATGTAATTTCACAACTATTTAAAGCAAATTTTCATGGCTGTGGACATTTCTTTTAAGTACAGACTTTTTAATTGTATTTTTAACACAGGTAACTAGGAGGACCAAAATGCCAATGATGAAAGGTTGATTATAGCAGAAATAATGGTAAGTGCCCATCACTTTTGTGTCCCTCTTCCTAACATATCTGTAGTCAGCTAACTTTTCCAGTAACACCACTGAAAGTATTTGACATTTGAGACTTCAAATAACTCTAACAACCTTCTGGGTTTGATTCTAAATATCTAAAGGGCAGGTGTCCAGAGGATGGGGCCAGGCTGTTTTCAGTGGTGCCCAGTTGCAAGGGGCAATAGGCACAAACTGGAACACAGGAAATTCTGTCTGAACAGAAGGAAAAACTTTTTTAGTTTGAGGGTGACAGAGCACCGGAACAGGCTGCCTAGAGAGGCTGTGGTTCATAACCCACCTGGATGCAGTCCTGTCCAACCTGCTCTAGGTGAACCTGCTTTGGCAGCGGGGTTAGACTAGGTGATCTCTGAAGGTCCCTTTCAACCCCCACCATTCTGTGATTCTGTGACTCTGCGATTCCGTGATTCTGTGATTCCTCTTCTCAAATGCTCTAGTCCTAAATAAAAGGTTTACTTCTATGTTGTTGTCATACCTAGTGCATCTTTGTTATAATCTACCATGTTTTACTTTGACATCATCTTCTCACTGAAATTTATCCATATTGTAAAAACATACTTTAAACCCTCTCTTATGAGAAAAAGTTAACTCCTGTGTTCAGATGTTATTAGACTTTTACATTCCATTTAAATGATCCTTATAAAGTTTAATTGAGTAAGAAAAAAATGTTAGTTACAAAGCTGTGTCTGACAATTTTGCAATCCATTATATTTGTATTTTCTGTGTGAAGATTTACCATCAAGTAGAATGAAAGATTTTAGCTAAATAAAAAGTCTACATTTGTGAACACTACAAACAGAATAAAAGATTTCATTATGTTAAAATGTTATTAAGAGCAAACTTGTGATTTAAAAAGTGAATTTAAAAGTGCACTCAAAGTCAATTCCGTTTTCATAGATATTGATTATTCCTTCTGTGTTCTCCATTTTAACTGTACAGAAAATTACCACAAATTGCTGGAGTTTTACTTTGAGAACTTAAAATTAGTATCTCTATTTTAGCTACATATTACATTTTATTGTTTATTTCTGAAAGAAAACATAGCTGAAACATACTTGATAATTTAATTATTATAGATTTGTATATTAAACTCCAAAATTTATTTGTATGTTTTAAAAGTGTGGACGTAGCACATCAGTGGATCTGGTTTTCTGTACACATACTGTCCAGAACTTGATCCTCCTGTGAATGTGCCTCACAGTTAAAGTCTTTGGGCTTGCTGCTCACATATTGACTAAATGCACAGACTATGCTCTCTAGTTCATGTGTACTGTCTTCAGGTCCCTTTTCAAATGTAGTTTAGGTAGTAAGACACATTTTTAAGGATAGTTCTGTGTCCAGAAGAATGAATTTGGTAAGTACATAGGATAAGGTAGGCGTAGCATCGCAGAAGGTGGGAATTAGCTCCAGACTGCGCAAACTAAAATTTGCATGCACTTAGATATTACAGGTGGTTTTGAAAGCTAAATAGTGTAGTTTATGTTACAGTCAATAGTAAGATTGGGCACCATCCAGTTGCCTTGACATGCAAAGAGATATGACAGATATGACAGACATGACACGGTCCCTGTGCCCTTCCCAAGTGACAGCTGTGTAAGATACCTAAAGATGCTTTGTCTTCTACTGATGGCTATTTTTTGATATTTGACATACTTCATTAGATATTGCCTATTTGTTAGGAATTTTTTATGTACTATTTTAGATTATTCTTGCTATAGTGTATTCAAGTCCTGTAGAAGACGCTGATTTGCCTGAGCATTCTGGTTTTGTGTTTACACAACATAAATTCTTAAATATGTTAGCTCTCATAACTGAACTAAGTGTAGTCTGTGGACAGAAATGTGATGTCTAAGTCTTTATGCATTTGAAAGTTGAATGGCACCACAGTCACTAAGTTCCCTTGTCAGTACTTCTTTACCTGTAATTTAACTAATCTGTATGTTTAGATTTATATAGATGCTAGAAAGAATACCTAGCCAAACAAGTTAGATAAATTTACTTTAAAATTCAATGAAGTTAATGTCCAGCATAAGCTGTTGAAGCAAAGCCTAACATCCTTAGACTGCCATGTCATATAATTCTTCCTCGACAGAAATCTAGCAGGGTGGATAGAAATCTAACTTATTAATGTGCCCTGCAGAGCATCCTGCATGGACTAGTTTTGGCCAAGTGAAACTGAGAATTAAAAGCCCTATAAGTTTGCAAGCCAGTGATGCTAGAGAAATAGTAATATAAATGATGAGCTGGAGAATGGTTAAGAAGTTAAATTTAAAAAACCCCAAACCTACACTTGATTTAGCATTTGGTAATGGTTTTGTTCCTTCTGTTATTCTAAAGGTTCTTTTTGATCTTCATGGGCTTTTAGGAATGGTACCCTGGCAAAGTGATGGAAGAAACTAGAAGAAAAGAGTGTGTCAACAGACTTGAGAGAGAGAAGAAACCTTTTCACAAAAAGTATGTCTTCTTTTAGAGTTGCTCATGAGTTCACTGATGAAAATTTATAGTTCCTTCCTGCTATTTTAATTTAATTTAAAGACTATGGTTTAACCTGCAAAATTTTCTAGCCAGAAGGTTTCAGAAGTATTTTTCAGGATTTCTTTTTAATTGAAAACACAGGTAATGGTTCGCAATATGTTAACCTGGCATTTAATAAGATGACCTAGAGTCATAAAAATGCACCCAATTTTATTTTCTTTCAATGCTTGTTTGAGCTACCTGAAGAGTTACTCTGTCTGTATACAAATTTAAATTAATAATACAAAATATATTATAAGATAATTAATATATTTTTCTGTCATAGAAATGTTTCTCATTGTGACCATCAAAGATAATTTATCTAGAGTTGTATAGTCCAAAGAACAACTCAGGACTGCCTTCTGAGTTCTCAAAGCACTCAGAGCTCCTCTCATGAGCTCATCCACATAAGTCATAAGTCTCTCTTCTCTCTTTTGCCAGAATGCTTGAGTAGATTAGGAATTATTTTTGCTTAATTGTTTGTTTCATTTTTTGTTTGTTTGCTTGTTTTTACAGAAGAAAATAAGGCTGTGTACTCCAAAACATGTCAATCCCATTTCATGACATAAATAGTTTAATTGTGTTAAAAAAACCCTCTTCTATTGTAGTTTCAAAATTTGTTGTTTGACATAATTGCTTCAGATATATGTTGTTTTTGAATAGCTCGTTTCGAAACAATAAAAAATACTATTCACAAAGCATTGCTATAATAAACATGTTTCTAGTATGATTAACATACTCCATTAATAGATAGAAACGAACAATGTAAGTGTCTGAAATTAATATGGGATTAGATCTGGAAAGGAATTTAGACACTGCAGCATATTATTGCAGTACCTCATTTTTAAGTTTAGTTTTCATAGAATAGGAAAGGAAGGAACCTTTAAAGGTCACCCAGTCCAACCCCCCTGCACTGAACAGGGATATCTTCCACTGGATCAGGTTGCTCAGAGTCCCATCCAATCTGACCTTGAATGTTTCCGGGGATGGGGCATCTACCAGCCTCTCTGGATGACCTGCTCCAGTGCCTCACCACCCTCACAGTAAAGAATTTCTTCCTAATATCTAATCTAAATCTACACTCTTTCAATTTAAAACTATTACTCCTCATCCTATCATTACACTTCCTGATAAAGAGTCCCTCCCTGTCTTTCCTGTAGGCCCCCTTTAGGTACTGGAAGGCTGCTATAAGGTCTCCCTGGAGCCTTCTCTTCTCCAGGCTCAACAAACCCATGTCTCTCAGCCTGTCCTCATAGGAGAGGTGCTCCAGCCCTTTGATCATCTTCATAGCCCTCCTCTGGACTCGCTCCAACAGGTCCATGTCCTTCTTATGTTGGGGACTCCAGAGCTGGACACAGTACTCCAGGCGGGCTCTCACGAGCGTGCAGTAGAGGGGCAGAATCACCTCTCTCGACTTGCTGGCCATACTTCTTTTGATGCAGCCCAGGATGTGGTTGGCCTTCTGGGCTGTGATAGCACATTAATGGCTTGTGTCCAGCTTTTCATCCACCAGTACTCGCAAGTCCCTCTCCTCACGGCTGCTCTCAATCCCTTCATCCCCCAGCCTGTATTGATACCAGGGGTTGACACGACCCAGGTGCAGGAGCCTGCACTTGGCCTTCTTGAACCTTATGAGGTTTCTAAGGGCCCACTTCTCAAGCTTGTCCAGGTCCCTCTGGTTGGCATCCCTTCCCTCAGGTGTGTGAACCATGCCACGCAGCTTGGTGTTGTCAGATGTGTCCATTGTAGACTGAAATCCCAGTCATTTTTGTTAGGCTATTAGCTTCCTAAACAAAGTTCTATATTGGTGACGGACTAGAAGACTAGAGTGCTGAATGATGAGCCGATAGTTAGCCAATAGTGTGAAGTATCTATGCAGTGCCATGACTCTTCAGACAATACTGATCTCCAGGGAGGCTGTTTTCTCCACTCATGATTAACAGTCCTTCTTCTTAAAATACAAAGCACAGCAAGAAGAGTTTGCTTCCCTTTCACACAGCAGTTTATTAGATTCAGATACCTTCATCCCCTTGAAGATTTAAACCTACTTTTTGCTGATTTTTTTTGCATATGCCCTATTCTCCAGGCTATAGGTTATTGTGGAATAAAGCTGCAATTTGAAGTATTTGTTTGTCTTGATAGAAAGAGAAAAGTATGAATAAGCCACCAGAAGAAGATGGTCTTATTTATCTACATATCTATTAATCCTGTCCTTTGCAGTGTCTTAATTTGTGCAGTATTAGCCAAAGAGTTATTAAGATATTATTCTCTGTCTACCCATGAAAATTTCTTTAAAAATCATCCATGTTTACTCCTCTGCAATCCAGACATCAATGCAGTTTTAGATAAATATCACATACCTTTGATACAAATTCATCTGATTCATTCATGTGAGGTGATTTGTTCTTGTTTATTTATGCATGTGCCATAGCTTCCACAATCCCTTCAATTTTAGGCAAATCCTCTGCAGAACCCTTTCCAGAAAGGATTCTGCTGTAAGAACTGATCTTTTGTGTTAGTTTAATAGATTTGAGTATATAAAATTAAGTCATTTGAAAATACTTAACATTTAATAAGCAGCAACTTCTGAATGGAGAGGTTTATAAAATAGAAATTTGGCCTATATTGATATATTAACAGAGAACAAGAAGAACATATAGGAGTATCCTCTAAGCTTAAAATTCTGCTTGGCTTCAACTTGAATGTAGTATGTTCATTAATTCACCTATTGTTACTCTCTTGTTTGCCCTAAACTTCTCCCAGGAATTACTAGTAAATTGTTCTTCCAACTGTTATAAGCTTTCTGTCTAAAACAATCAACATATTTTATGTAAATTCTTTTTTTTTTTTTTTTTTTTTCACTAAGTGAAGTAATTGGTGTGTCTGCTTGACCTGTTGCTGACTTTTAAAATCAGAATAGACTGATAATTTCTTTAGCTATGTCTAAATAGTAATAACAAAGGCATTCCGAGGCAAAATGCCATTTATCTAGTGCACCTTGATGCAAGATGCATACTGTCAAGGTGTGTACATGACCCTGACAGATTTAAGGGTCTTGAATTTTTATTATTGATGAGAAGAAACGGTAATATAGGAATGAGGTATTAGTATTTTAATCATTATTTACCCAAACAGTGCTCAATACTGCAACATGAAGTTCATTTAAGATATAGCACCAGCTGTTGGATTGTATTTCCAGGCTTTGTTTATGTAATGAAAATAATTAGAGCTATCTGTTTAAAATTTGTAAATTTTTAGTTCCTTCTTCAGTGGTAATTTAATTGCAAAGTTACTTGTTTCTTAGTTACTGGAAAGAATTTTTTTTTCTAATTTTGGATGCTACTGATATCTGTTACTAAAGTAATTTTTATATTAATTCCAACTTATGAAACAGAATAATATTGATTACCTGTGTTGGATGGAAGTTATTAACTTGTGAAATTATTAACCTCTGACATGAATGAGAGGTAAATGTGAATGCTTTATTTCTAAGGGTGCTGTAAGTTCACTTGTTGAACTTAATAGCTCATTACCTAAGGAATACTGGGCTAGTTACTCTTGCCAAGAACTATATATAAATAGATACAATATGAAACATGACAAAATTAATACCTAGCATAAATCATTGCTATATTGGAATCATACTGGAGAATAACTCAACCCACTATCCCTACAATAATTTACATTCAGTAAAACAATGTAGTAGTCATAAATAACAGGACTTCTAAGTTACAAGGGATTCAAAGAAAACAGGAGCTCAGATAATGATGTTGGCTGACTGTCTTGCTCATGTAATTACAATGCAGCGATAGTTTATCATAAGATTAATAAAATATGACAACTGCTTTTTTTTTTTTTGTGACACTGCTGGTTCTGCAAATGCCATATGTTCATTGGATTTTATACTGTGTTGTGCTTAATAGTGTACTGCTAACTATAAACAGCATTTGTGTGTTATAATTAAACCTTGACAAATGAACGTCCACATCAGACTATAGTTAGATAATTTTAACTAAGTAGAATATATTTTCTATGCATTACAATGGCAGAGGTAAGACTCTTGCTACGTTCTCACCCGTTCACTTTTTGTGACACTGAACACAATTTAATCATGTTTCTCAAAATCTACTGTGGTGATTAGCAACAGTGAGCACTCTTTAGATGTCTTGCTGGCATACAGATTTGACTATTCCAAGCTGATACACAGGTCCGTGTATCCAGGCTGGAAAGTACCAATGCTTTACAGAGGCTTTTTCAAAATAATAATAGCTGCATGAGTAACTGATAGACCCAACCTGAAGCAAATGCTACCCCTGAAGTGTGATTACACGCGACAAGACCCGATATAAAACTTTGGAGTCTTAATTTGGGTTTGGGAAATTTGGCTTCACCCAAGCTCAAAATTTTGATTTGGCTTGTAGTGCCAAAATAAATATATAAAACTCATCCCTTTTTGACTTTAAAAATCACTAGTACCACTGTGTTTTGTTTAAGTGCATGCTTGTAGGGAGTCTTATTCTGATCTGTTTGCATGACCAAGATCTTGAACCTTGGTGCTGCATACCGAATCCAGCGACTCTGCCAATGTCTTCTGAATCTCAAAACACAACGAACAAATTTTATCACCATATTTGCCCCTCATAAATTGCAATAATAATCACTCTATCAAAAAAATATTATCAATAGAATATCAGTTAATTAGTCTGCAATAATAGTTCAGTAGTTTAAATGCTGAGAGAAACTGAAAATTTAGGATTAATTTATCCCTCCTGTTTCAGAGGTACCAAATTCATATCATCCAGCTTTCAGAAGATATAAGAGTTATTTTCACACTTGTGGTATCTCTCCTGACACATTAAATATTGTTTTTCTTATTGCATAACATCACCACTTCAAAAGGAGAAACTAGGAGAATTTATCTGCTCCAACCCAACATCTGTTAGTGCAATGTCTAAGGCTTTTTCCTGGGAAGTCCAGGATGTTTATTTTACCCTGGTGGTGTAAGATGTGGATTAAATGAAGGTCTTTGACAGTGTGGACCCGTCCTCTGATGGTAAGGAAATCATGTAAAATAGAAACAAGACACCAGTTTATCTCCCGGCAGTTGTTCTTTAAAATTAAAAAAGTCACAAGTCTTGCCAATAGCTTGGAAATAACCATACTTTTTGTAAGGTCCGCGAGACCTTATATACTGGTCTACCAATAGATTCCCCAGGAGCTCACACCAAAGTCCTTCTAGGGAAATTCCATAACCCAAAAGAGCAAAGGAACCAGTCAGCAGCAAAGTGGAGGACATACAGTGACAAACTGTATTGTACATGTCAAGTGTTTGAAACAGCTTCTGCTCAAGACATTTCTTTGATTATACCTTGATGAGTTCCTACTATTTGGAGATTATTGTTTTTTCTTTCATGGCTGAATGTCTCCTTCTATTAGGCTAATACTTTCTTTTTAGTTCTTTTCTAGGGACATATGATATAAGTTTTTTGAGAAATCATAACAGAAAATAAAGAAAAGAAAAGTTTGAAATGAAGAAAGTGAAAAGGAAATCTTGACTTGTAATCATCGCCCATCTCTGTATAAAACCATATTGACTGGTCTATAAAACAGGCAGATTGTGGCTGTCAGTACTGGAATGAATATTCTCAGGTTGTATATCTAACACATACTGGTTCTTTATATCTTTTCCAAGATATTATTCACCAAGGTATTATTCACAGAAGCTTATTGGCAAAGTGGTTGCCAGAATGGTTTCTTTCTTTAAGCTCTGTATCTGACAGAACCATAAAGAAGAGTCTGACAGCAGCAGCAAAAGGGGCTGTGTTGTCAGAGAAATACGCAGAAAATGTACATTTACTGTGGGCTATCCAAATATTACACAGTTTTGGGCCTGATTTGCAAGTCAAAATCATCTGGCAATTCCATAAAGGAGCTGCTTTTATACATATTTTTCCAACAATAGAAAGAAATAATAGGAAGTCTCAGAAGTCAAAATTCACAGATTCCAATGATTTTGTTCTTGAGTATACGTACATATTTATATTCTTAGAAATATCAAAATTATAATGGTCTACACCTGTATTCTGCAGCTGCAAATAACTGCATGATCAAGAGCACTGTAGAATTGGATCTCTTTCTGTTTGACTAATATGTTTTTCCAGGTTCCATTTAGTTAGATTGATTTCTAAGCATTTTTTAAGTACTCTGCTTTTGTTTAACAGAAGTCTTTCAACTCTTAATGAATTCTCATATCCTTCTTGACAGTTCTTAGAAGCAAATTTCCATTTTTAGATATGTGTTATATAATGATAAGTGTTGATTTTGATCATTGAGAGCAGATGCAGTTATTACAGAAAATAATAATAAAAAGTTTTCTTGATAGAATAGCCTCGAGTGCTTTGCTTTATTAATATTAATTGTGTTAATAATATATTAATAATAAAAGGCCAAAATCTATTGCAATTCAAATTGGCACAACTCCCTGAATTTGGTAAGACTATATCCAGTGAAGCTGTCTAAGAAAGTGATGCAGTTTCTAACCGAATCCAGATTTTTAAAGTGTAATCTTAATATTTATGTTAAGTAAAAATGCATGGTTTGAGGTGAGGTTTTTTTCCATTTCATTATATTTTTGTAACCTTGTTGCTCCTATACATTACTTCTAAAAATCTTTAGTGACTAAGAAAGGAATGTATCTCTGAGGCTATCAAAAATGGATGAGCTTCTCCTTGGTGTAAGTATCTAGTTTTCAATCCTTCTGAAGACTGCAGAGTTTCCTAAAGATATGATATGATTTTATATTTTCTTTTAATTCGATAAATGTAATATTT
This sequence comes from Burhinus bistriatus, assembly GCA_013397275.1. NCBI lineage: Eukaryota > Metazoa > Chordata > Aves > Charadriiformes > Burhinidae > Burhinus > Burhinus bistriatus. The sequence continues at coordinate 10,138 of VYXH01012171.1, read as the reverse complement.
ATTTTTTCTGTGATGTTATTTACCCTTTCAGACTGCTTTAAACTACATTTTAAACTAGTCATCTTCATTATTGAGATAGATTTGTATAACACTTCTGTGATTTTAAAGGTGCAGTCCCCATTGATTTTGAATGCATTTGTGAAATCAAACCCCCTTTTTTGCTAGTGTTTTTCCAGGAATTTATGTTTAAAAATGTAAGATTGTGTAATTATTTTAAGACGTCACGTGTCATCTTTTTCTCTGCAGTAAAAGATGGAAGGGAATTGGGAAAGCTATACTTTTATATTATGCCTGAATGTATTTTTTATTATTCTATCAGGTGTTCTTGCTAAAACTTATTATGTTTTAATATATATGCATATATGTGTGTATATATATGTATACTCACACACAAAGGTTGCATTTTATTACTGTTGACTTTTTACACTGACTAGTTTTCAGTCTTAATATTTAACTGGAAATGCTTAATTTTTTTTATGTGAGACTTTTGTATTAACAGTACAATTCATGTAACAGGAACTGAGAAGAATGGATACTCAAATCTCTGCTTATTTCTAGACATTGTTTATTTTCCAGTAGTAAAAGGATATGTGATAAGAATGACAATTCTAGAGGACTAGTCAAGACTGGGGCCCTTCTTCAAGAACTTTTGGAGGATTGATCTTTAAGTATATGATGGCTGTCTGTATGGCTCCAGGGTGCAGTCATTCACAATTTAGATAGATACATCCTGCAAGTTGTTCATCTCGTTTGTCAGTAAACATTATAAAATATGTCTGGAATGAATTTAAATTATTTATTATAATTAGTAAAATGGGGGAAGGGGACAGAAATTGTCCTCTTTTATGCATAAGAGATTTACATGTCTAATTTCTATTATCAGTGATCAAGAAAGGAATCAAAATAATTATTTTGATTTAATGATTTCCTCCAAATTTCAGAGTTGCTCTCATTTAAAATCAATAATTATGTTTCCAGGTTAACACTGTACTCATTAAATATACTGAGGCCCGAGGGGTAGGGGACATTTACATGGCAGCTCCTAAGTGATTTCACGTGCTAATTCTGGCAGTAAAATCAGATGATCTCCCAAATGAGGAGAACTAATTAAAAATTAGATGTCTTCCTGACTTTTTCACTTAGAGTAAAACCTCAGAAGTAGAATGTCACAGTCATTCTGTAGGGAGGATTTGTCAAATCTCTTTTCTTTAGGCTTGATGAGATTCTGGATATATAAAGTTAACATCTTCAATCCACAGCTTAAATCCCTATGATATAAGTAAGAGTTTTACACAAAGATGAAGGAAAGTCCATGTGCTCATGTGCCTTAAGCCTCTCTAGGAAACTTGGGTGAGTCAGAAAGACAGGAAACAGAGACAAGCATTGCTAAACTTCTTCACAAAGAGCAATTCATTTTTTCTTTAATAGATGGACTCAGGTGTCTTTATACAATGCATATGACACTGCATCTAACAGTAACAGTTTCTTAAACTCTGTGACAGGTATAGAACATTTGTTGACCATTTAATTGTCTTTATCCATAATCTCTGTAGAAGGCAGCCTCTGATGGTAAGAAAACACCTTATATTTCATGGGTTTATTCCATATCATGGCCTTGAGCTAATTCATAGAGAAAGTCCCAACTGGAACTTAAATAGATGTAAAAAGAACCTGTTAGACACTTACGGTTTCTATAAGCTGAACATCAAAAGAAAAGAAAAGCAGATGCCATGATAGAAACAGAACAAAAATAACCATCAGGAGCAACAAAGGACACTTTTGAGACATGCACATACCACCCTGCTTGTTTTATTTTCATTTCCTTTGAGTTTATTAATAAAATTATAATCAAGAAAGGCATAAATATGGTGATTATTTACATTAAGGTAGACACGTTATACTAAAAATCTCTCTATCATACTCCAATCAAATCCTAACAAGACTTTCCCCCTTTTTCTTTTTTTCAATACATCTTACACATAAACTATATATATATAAGAACTATCTGATATGCTTAAGAAATTAAAAAATGTAATTTAAGACTGCATATGTCCAGGTCAATCTTAACCATGAAAAAAGCCAAGATGCCACACTCAAGTATTTGCAAAATAGTTAATGAAACTAGAAACCTTAACGATATACAACCTTCTGTCCTGGCTTTAGCTCTGTCTGCTGATACTTTGCTCTAAAGCACTCCTTTAGACTGCCTCTGAAAGTGAAAATTATGTGCTTCTAAGTCAAGTTATGTGTTTGGAAGAAAAAGAAAACAACAACAAAAAATCCTTCTGTTTCAGATCAGGAAGTAACTAGCTTACAAGTCAATAGAAACAGTAAAACTGCCTTCTGGGAGGAAAAAGTATATATTTCACGTATAGTAGAAACAATGAAAAAGATTGTTCATTAAGAAAGTCTTGAATCTTAGCAGCAAAGTATGAGAGTGAGCTCTGAAAAAGTGAGGAGAGAAGGAAAAAAGAAAGGAAGATCTGATGCTAGATGTCCATGTATCAGACCCAAGTGGCAGATTTGGGTAGCTGGGAGCTGCAGGGTGCCCTGGGTGGAGGAGGCCCTGAGGGTCCAGTTGGTGCTGACATCACTGTAAATATCCCATTGCAGCCCAAACCACAGTCAGGCAGGGGAGCCCTGGGTGATCTGGCTCACCTGTATTTAGGAAAGAAGGACAGCTGGAAGGCACAGGACGCACACCATGGAGAGGCACTTTGGGGGACCCATGAGGAGAGGTACTTGGGGGAATATGTTGAGGATAGGCAGCTGGCGACACACATGGGGATAGACTCTTGGCAGGACATGTGGGGAGAGGCACTTGAGGAGACGTGTAGATGCTGTGCAAGCTGCTGTTGGAGACAAGCAGAAAGACAGTGGCAGAAGAGAGACTCCATGGGCACACAGAAGAAGACCAGAGGCAAGACCAATGGCACTGCAGAAGAAGGCATTGAAGTGACATGCAGAGGACTCAACAGCCTAGCCCTCTGATCATGCACCAAACAGCTGAATAACAGTGCATAAGGATGCTCCTTGTTTATCAGTCCTGTGCTAAAGGAGTCTGCTTGCAAAACAGAATTTATTTGCCAGGTTTTGGCTATTCCATGTGCCACACTCTATCATGGACTGCTGGTTTGCCCCATAAGGAAAGGAAGTGGGGTGGATGTCAAGGCAACAATCAAGATACTGTGTACATTAAACACATTGTAGTCTCCTTATCCTAGCAGGGTTATTCCTTTAACGGACTCTCTGCTCAATCTTGTATTTATCAAATCCATTAGGAAGGATTACGCAGAATCTATCCTGCAGAGTCTCCCAAATCTGCATTTGTAAGAATAGAGATTATTTCAGATGTGAATTTTCAACTTGTGCTCTGTAACTAATCATTTTAAAACTAATGGAGGAAGAGACTAAGGATCATTGTTCTGTATCTTCAGACAGAGCACTGAAATTAATGCAAGCCACATGCTTCTTAGAAATGCTGTATAACAGACCTAACACTGGGAGAGAGAGAGAGAGAGAGAGTGTTAAAAATAGATTAAGGATAAATTAAGGAAAGCTACTCTGTCTAATAACATTAGGCTTTTTATTTTATATTACTAAACATTATTATTTCTCTATTGTTTATTACATTATCAACATAGAAAGATATCAGTCAATGCTTCAATCTTTTCTGAACTCCTACTCTTTATTTCTACAGGTCTTCTGATGTCAAATAATATTCAATTTCAGATCCTTTACCTGTGTGCCTGTTTTGTTCAATATATTGCCCAGGTTACTTGCTTTAGCAAACTAACACATCTAAGACTTACATTCTCATAAAAGCTCCTTCTTTTTTGTTTTGTTCAAAGTATTGTATAGGTACCTATGGGTACACGGGTATCAGCAAATAGCTGATTGAAGGGAGAAGGACATATGTACTGAGGGGTAGCATGTGAAAGTCTCTCAAGGCTAGCAGGCCTACGGAATCTGCAAGAACTGAAAAACTCAGGACACCATGAACCTGCCATGTCTGTTCAAAGGCGCCAGCACACACTGCTATCAACAATGGGCTGGATAACTCAGACCACATCCAAGAGGGCAGTGGCTGCAGATGCAGGCAATTTCTACTTGTGCCGGGCATTAACTCCATCCTAGGTGCAGAATCTGGCATTTGTTCGTGTTAAATTTCATGCCATTAATGACTGACCAGTGTGCCAATCTATCTAGATCCCTCTGCAAGGCCTCTTGTCCCTCACACCTCCTAGTTTATGAGTCATAGTCTAGAATACTATTGATAACTCTATTATTCCATGTAAGAAGAGATTAATAAATTTGTAAGACATTCAGAGAAAGGTGATTTGGGTGATTAGGAGACTGTAAAAATTATGTTAGGTATAGCAGCTAAAAGAGCTAGCACTGTTAAGCCAGATAAAATGAAGCAGAAAATACAGTAGTAAAAAGTAGAGGGTAAAACTAAGAGTAATTAAAGCTAAAGGATACATGTTGGTGCAAGAACAAATGGGCATAAAGTGACTATGAATAAAGTTAACATCTAAATTTTAACTTTTCTTTTAATAGCAGAATTGGTGAGGCAAAAGACGGCCTGTTTCATATAGGCGCTTGCTTCAGTGTAAAGAGGTGAGTTGCTGGGGGTCAGGCAGCTTCCTGCAGGAGCAGGGGCTGAGGAGGGAAGAGATTCCTGCCAGTGCTGCACTCTGGTTGTCGTACAGCTCTCTCTTTGGATGTGAGTTATTTTGATCTGTTTTTCAATTACTTTTGGATAGTTTCCTTTTCCTTCATGGGGAAACACTGTGCTGAAGTACAGGCTTGTACTTAGAGGTGTAAAGCCGGCTGCAGATAACAATTTGTTCCCAATAAGAGCTCTGTGTTTTGTTTCGCTGACAGAAAAGAAAAAAAAAAAAACAACCCAAAACCCAAACAAAACAAACCACACCAAAACTCAAACACCTCAAAATACCTAAACCACACAAAAAACCCAAACCAGACAGGATGAAGTTTGGCTTTGCATTTTGCTTGTATTTACATCTGAATGGTGAGGCAAGATTGCTAATAATAGAGACGTAGGGATGAAATCCATTACGGACGTACAGTGCCATACTGGCAAAGGAGGAAAGAGGATAAGCTTACATCATAACAAAGACAGAGTTTGTGTTAGTTGTATGTATTATTTGAGAAGTTCAGCTCTATTCTTACTCTATGGATTAAAAAAAAAAAAAAAAAAAAGAAACATTCAATAGACTTGGAAGGCAATATACATTCTAGTCTTTGGTACCTGCATGAAACTTCAGTGAATAAGTTTGGAAAGAAATTTGGTTGTGCTGCATGATTACTATTCAGTTTTTTACTTCCATGTGGGCTCTATTTGCACAACTTTATAACAGGCTTAGTAATACAGCATACCAGTAACCTTACATAATTCAGACATTATTGAAATCTTACCCTAAAATATTGACTGTAACAAGCTCATCATGGTATACTTATTTCAGAATATGAATTATGAATATCATTAATTATATTACTAGCAATTTATGTTTCAGAAGTTGAAATAACTTTTTTTGGTGTTCATTCATAGGATCCTTTATTTATTAACTTAATGCTTCACACAATTTAGACTAAAAATTATTTAATTTTTTTATCCCTAAATGGAAAAAAATTGTCTAGTAAAAAATAAAATAGAAGGCTAGAAGCCTAGCAGAAATAAAGAATCCTTAATTCTGAGAAAGAAAGACAATAAATAAGGAAAAAAATCATTGCATATTAACTATCAAGTATAAAAAACAATCAGCAAATACAAACATAAGGAAATAAATATGACTATTAACAACAAATAAACCTAAACAAAAGAAAGAACACAAATATCTCAAGCTACTCAGAAAATATTTTTTTTGCCTAGAAGCAGATCTGAAAAACTATACATATCTTAAACAAAAGACAAGTTCCTTCTTTATACCTGCAGCTAGTTAGCATCTTATTGATTGCATGTCAGGCTTTCTCCAGTGGGTTTTCCTTAATACCTACCGCTCTCTCTGATAATGCACTTTATCAGAGGGCACTTTTTTCAGCAGTGATTAAGTGTTCCACAGTCATAGATAATTTGTGAAAAAAGAAAAAAAAAAAGGAGAAAAAGAAAAAGAAAAAGAGGAAGAAGAAAAAAAGAAAAAAGAAAAAGAGGAAGAAGAAAAAAAAAGAAAAAAGAAAAAAGAAAAAAGAAAAAAGAAAAAAGAAAAAATGAAAAAAGAAAAAATAAGAAAAGAAAAAAGAAAAAGGAAAAAAGGAAAAAAGGAAAAAAAGAAAAAAAGGAAAGAGAAAAAACCTGATTATTGGGGTCTTTGCATAGCGTAACACTTACATGGAGAATGGAATATCTCAGACAGGCTGGTCAGTCAGTGTTCAGATTATGATGGGTACTTGTAACAGTGTTTTCAGCTAAGACTCACCAAACTGTTCTTCTGATAAAATCCAGCTGGCCTGTGTTCCTAGGTTGTCAGGGTCCTGAGTGTACCAATGTGTATTAACTGCCCTAACAGCCTCACCTGCATCCTCTAACAACGTACCCGCCCTACCACCCTCCCTGTTTGCTTGCCTAGCTCAGGTGCTGTGGGACTGCACCCTGTTGATGAGCGTACATCCTGGGGCCTGTGCTGGGGTCACCCGCGGCTCACAGCTCATCTTGCCTCAGGGAGCAGGTCCCAGACATACATGACCACTCCAGCATGTGCATGATCCATTACTATTGATTATCTTAAACTGCGTGCAAAACATCTCATGGTTATTCTCAGTATGTGCAGAAGATTGCCATACGTGACCATTTCTGTCTCTGCATGAGCTCTTACACTAACTTTTTACAGGAGCCTTATCTAAGCAAAGGCTGGTCAGTTCTGCACAGGAACCATCTGGGGAATTTCTGAAAGGGCCAGGTTTTCCACCCGGGGTGTCAATCAACACATTGAATATACAGACCGGTCTGGGCACAGCATTTCACCTGGGAAAATCTCAGGGACAGTTTGAAATTCTAACCTGGAGAGGTCTTCTGCAAATTAATCAAATGCTTTGTTGGGAAGATGACTAGGAGTTCAGTCAATAAACTTGTCTCAAGACAGTCCATTATCTCAACTATGCGGATAACATCACAGGGAATTTCTGGACCACCCTGAGAGTTAATGACTTAAGTGCACTGGGTGTGCACAAAGGCTCAGAACTCGTACTCAGCTGTACAGCAGTTATAGCTAAAGGACAAATTTTAATCTAACTTGCAAATTATATTCCATACCTTTTACCACACGAGAGAACTAACAAATGAAGTCTTCTGCTGATGCTGTGGACATGAGAATAGCAGAATGACAGCAGCTAAACTGGAATCAAATGCTCTGTTAATATGTCACAGTGAATATACATTCTCACTGAAGCTGAAAACAAGACTGGTTCTACTGAAAAATAATACAGGAGAAACACCTATCTACCTAGAAGTTTGCAGGTCTGCAAGGACAAGGCTTGCACAGACCAAAAGCTGAAATGACTTTTTTATGAGAAGAGTCTCCCTCAAATAAACCCCATGGTTCCTTATTGCAGGGAATTTTTGGTCATCCTCATTAATATAAAACTTTGTATAATATATTAATATAATTAGTAGTGGTCCATCTTAAAAAAACCTCAGCCCTGCAATCTATTATCACATCACTACATTTGCAAGGGCAATATGCACAAAAATTATTTTGCTTTAAAAAGAAATCATTTGAAGTACAATATTCTGCAACATGAATTCAATTATATAAATTAGTAAAGATGGACATTTATTATAGGTATGAGTTAATGAATATAACATAATTAAGGAGCCTTTGTTTAATCACATGTTTAGATGCTAGAAAATATCTTGCTTCCCAACTGCACTCCTGAAAGGTATGCACACAATTTTAATTTTAGTCTTGGAAGCACCTCTCCCAATAGATTAGTTTTAAATGTCAGTGTTCCAGACTCTAGCCAAATGCAGCAAATGAAAATGTGATAATAAGAGATGTGACGGCTGTACAGCATCTATAATGCATTAATTGACATTGCCTTCTAACATTTCTTACATGCAATATCTAGGTAGGACTCAGAGGCTTTGTAGTTCCTCCATCAATTGTTAATCATTAAAGTCCTAATGATTATTTTCTCCACTGTTTTTTTTTTTTATTATTATTCTTTTCCTTGCAGGCTCAATAGCAGATCAACCATAGCAAATTTTTGTGATCCTATAAAATATCCTCATATTCTTTGTATGAAATTTGAGAGAGGGACTGCAGGATGATCTTTGGCTCACAAGGACCACTCACTGTATTTCCAGAATTCTTTTTGTTGGGATGTGATTCAGATGCCTAAAAATAGAGATCTAAATTTAAGCTCATGCTTCTTCCAAACTGCATTTAATCATGAGATATCTGCCTAAAGGCAGACATCTTATTCCCCTATTTACACAATGGAAAATATTATGAATAGACAGCCTTCAACTGGAGTGATTCAGGTGACTCAGCTTTATCAAGATGACAGTACAGCAACATGAAGGAAAAGTGCTGCAGGGCATCACACTAAAACCCCCTCCTCCTACTCTTTCCCTCCATATTTCTGCTCAGTCTTGCTCCTTCTTCAAATCTGTTATTACTCTGTTTTGCAAAAAAAAACCCCAAAGCTTGGAGGTTTATTTTCCCTTCTCTGCCAGCAAGACCTCTTTCTCCTTACCCCAGATGAACTATCTAGAAAATAAAAGGGGCAGTTTTCATGGACAAAAAGACATAACCTCTGTAAGACAGTTCTGAAAGAAGAGTCACAGCTTCTAGTCATACAGAAGCACCCAGCTTGCAAAAGCTGGCACACTTGGATACCATGGTTTCTACCTGTCACAACCAAAACAAAAGCAGGTAGATCATGCAGATACCATATATGTTCAGCCAATAAATATTACAGTTGCTGCCTGAATTGTAGTGTGGTTAATGTTTTACATGCTTAGCTTCTTGCTGTAAGGGCATATGGACGCTGGCAGCTGAAGATTGCTCTCTCACCGAGTGGCATATAGGATGGTAGTGTTGTCCCGCTTTGCCCTGTAAGGTGGAAGAACCCCTGTAATATAGGACAACACAGACTGGAGGAGGAGAGGGACTAACTAAAAGCAGGTGGGGGTGTCAAAGAAGGACATATACAGGGTGTTCTGAGTGTGCCTGGGAAGATATACACAGTTTCCCACTTTCCTTATCGTCTTAACACTCTATACAGGATCTAGATATAGGAGCCAGCAGTATTGCTTGCAAAGCACTTAATGTAAGAAGACAATACTGACATATTTCTGCAGTGACACAACCCTTTCATAGATCTGACAGCAATGCCTGACCTTTCTTGTAGTAGTGCCAGCATCCTTGTGACTGAGTAAACTGCTCAAGTTCCGTGGCTAACCAGAAATATGGAACAAGCTCCCAGGGGCGCATCAGTGTGGACGGCTGCCCATGAGCCATAGAAGCCAGTGCTGAATCATTCCACCCCAAGCATGAAGTGTTTGCTTCAGGTGGCCAGCAGGCTGAACCCTTCATCATGAACATAAGTTTACATGAGTTCACTTAGTCTTATGGCAAAAACAGTCAGAATTTATTGTAACGTAAGGTATAGGTTTATTTATCAAGATAGAGAGGTAAAAGTCAGAGACACAGACACAAGGTTTAGAAGTAAAAGTGGCATTGAAGTAAATCCTAATTTATGCCTTTTCTTTCAGTAGCTATTAATGACTGAATCTATATCCCTCTGACATATGGAATACCTAAGGAATTGTTGTGGTTTAAGACCAGCTGGCAACTAAGCACCACACAGCTGCTCACTCACTTCCCCCCAGCATGATGGGGGAAGAGAATAGGAAGGGTAAAAGTGAGAAAACTCATGGCTTGAGATAAAGACAGTTAAATAATTAAAATAAAATAATAATAATGATAATAGAAATAGTAATAATAATAAATTGTAATGTAAAGGGAAAAAACAAAAAGCAAGAAATAAACCCCAAGAAAGACAAGTGATGCAAATGAAAACAATTTCTCACCACTAATCAACAGATGCCTAGCCAGTCCCCGAGCAGTAGCCCCACTGCCAACATTACTCCCAGTTTTATTACTGAGCATGA
>VYXH01012169.1:287558-350691 GCA_013397275.1 Burhinus bistriatus | reverse complement strand
CCTAAACAATTCTGTGATTCCATACGCATTATTCAGAAAAACTCTTCTAAGTACTTTGTTGCCATTAGGATGATTTTGAAGACTGTGACAGATATTTACCTTGACTTTCTCCAGAAGCCAGTAAACAGTCATTACATTTTTTCACAGGAAGTCAAAGGTGCTGTCTAGTATTGCTTTAAACAAGGGCACTCAAAATTCTGCTTATGCTTAGATTTCAATTGTTTTAAAATATTTCCTCAGGTAGAAAACAACATAGTAGCCTGTAAGTAAGATGGCATAATTTTGGTGTATTTTGTTTTGCTGTGAGAAGGCCACAGCATCCCACCTGACCATGGATAAGAAAAGACCTAATTAAACATCACAGCTCTATAATTTTCAAAAGCTCTTGTGGATGCTAAGTAGTGCCTTCTGAAGGCAATTTGATAAGGGATGAATCTTTGATGCTAGTTGCATATTCAGTAATAATTTCAATATTGTACTTTCCTGAGAGCATCAGTGCCTTCTTTTCTGGAAGAAGCTTTAGCGTCTTATTTTCAAGATTTGTGTTAGACATTGAAAAGGCTCACAATTATAATTTATATATTTGAGTGTCATTTAGTACCTTAATTGAGCTACAGATAAGGGAAATTCTCAACCATGGTGTATAAAAAAAAATATTTCAATTAAAAAACCGTTGCATTTGACTAATAGTGGTTTCCTCCTTACATATTTTTGTAATGTATCGAATTCTCCGCAAAAAAGTGCACAACTACTTAAACTCCAGAAAACACTTAGTATCCTAATAAGGAAATAAAGTGCACAGTTCTAAGTCTGTCTGTTGTATGTTAACCTCATGGTAGAAGTAAAATAAAAGTAAAATACAAACAAATGACAGGATTCAAATACATTTATTTTTTCTCAAGAATATAGCATTAATAAGTAGGTAGAGAAAAAAGTCTTTTGGGTGTACTTTCTGTAGCTGCCATCTGGTAGCTATGTAACACAGTTGTGATGGTCAAGCAGGTGGTGATTAACCATGATTCAAAATAAGGTTTCACAACAGCCATCCGCAGCAGGAAATGAATCACGGCACTCATCAATATTCTGCTGGAATTCACCTACTGGGGAGAGTGAGGTGACACACAAGTGCTGTGGGCAGGGGGGTCTGGGAGCACATAGGAGGTTCTTCTGCTTTGGAAATTGTTGGTGGCCTTCAACCGTCTGATGGTTTTGTAGAGTTGTCCAAAGAATTGTAGGAATAAGGACAAGCTGCCTTATCTTTACTTTTCATTGGGATTTACATAAATGCTTCTAGAACTCTGAATATATTATAAAATAAAATTATAAAAGAAGTCTTATTTATTCTTCAGTGGCAAAATCATTCACTGAAAAGAAACAGGCATACTGGACACAGTATTTTTATTGTACTTTTATTTCCCCTGTAAAAACATATTTATTACTAGTAAAATTTAATGAAAAGCAGTCTTCAAAAGTCATGTGTTTGCTCAAAAATTTCTGACTATAATAGAAAGTTAAACTGATCAAAAGTTCTTTTTAGAATGTGACATTCATGCCTTTACCATGGGCTGGAGGTGAATTAAGATGTTTCCTATATTTCTAAAGCAAATGTTAGGGTGGGATGGGGGAATTATAACATGGACATGAATGACAGGAAAAAGTAGAACAATTGGATTTGATTTAATAACACATGCTGGAGATTTTTTTGTAACCAGACTTTGCCACTTGAGGGATGTTAGAAGGCCTTATGCATATGCTACTTAAAAAAAAAAAAATAATTTCAGTTCAACAATAGGGACTGTGGTCCATGAATAGACCCTGGGTCTGAGAACAAGATTTTTATTTTACTAGCGCGCCTGTGATTATTTTTCAGCTGGAGGCATTCTCTGCTAGTCAAAGGCTGTGTTAAATCTTTAGTTCCTAATACTGATACAGGCAGGACAATCTTGAACAAACCTAGGCTTTTAGTACAATAAAATTATTGTAAAGAATCAGAAGTTATCATCTATGTCTTGTTTTTCTAACATTCAGATCTTTTTGCACCCATGCTTTGGTATCTGTAGATCCCACCAAGCCATGTGGCGAAGCAGGACTGCAGTTCCCATGCTGCTGCTCTGGGAGCCATTGTACAGGTAATGTTTTGTATCAGTCTGGAATCAATTTGACAGAAGCTTAGGAGAAGGTTAAGTGGAGGACAAATTACCATTGTTGTTCTACAGCAGCAGTTAACACTGATCTTTATAGCATCTTTATTGCAAAATAATATACATTCTGGCATTGCACTTAATGGATGCTGCATGACAAGTGGTAAAAGTTATGAATGACTTCTATCAGGCTTCATTTTTTCCTGCTTTTTAGTTAATATTACAAAGCCCGATGTAATTGTCCATTTGGCAGTTCTCCTTGTCAATCATCTGCTGATTCATAAGCCAGTCAAACAATATATTACACACTGGATCATCTGTGAGGACTTTCTGGCACAGCTCCCGGCACTGAGTTTGGTTTTCCAGGGTATCCCAATAGCATCAGAACTAAGCACATTATTCCTGGACCAGTCTTGTTTCCTTGCTGTACACATGGCTGTAGGCTTGTGGGCTGCACCTCTCATGTTACCTGATATGAGTGATAGCCCTTTCCTCTCCAGAAAACAGACAGACAACTGTACCTCTTTTGGCATTAGTTTTTCATGGCAGAAAGTGTAAGTCAGGTATCAATGTTGCAGCTATTTTGGGGATATCTATGGTTGTTTGAAAACCTACTGTTTCAGCTTGAGAACATTTAGTTACCTTTATTTCCTGTGGATTGGTAGCCTTTACGTATCAGGGGGCCTGGTTCACAGCAGATAGCAGCAGAAAGGTGTAAAGGGACAGGAATAGCTTTCTCCGTATTTTTACTAGAAAGAAAAAGCTAGAAAAATTTGCTGAGCACAAACTACTGTCACACTGAAGTTCCTTCCTCAGCAACTTTGTCCCCTTGGTGCACTTCCCTGCTTCAGCTTTCCTTTTTGTACGCCTGTGTAAGTTTCCACCTCTGACCAGTCTTGCTGTGTGTGTTAAGTATATCCTCCTAGGTTATTAAGCACTGACGAGATAAACAATGCACACTCCTGAGGTCTAGATCTAGGCTTAAAAAAGAGGAAATATCAGTTGTCATGTTTTCCTTTTCCAGAAAGGAAATTCGAACAACGCTTGGTACTATAAATGTGTATGGAGATGAAAGTTTGCAGGAAAACATGGAAGGAGTGATCCCAACATTTAACAGTATGAAATTATGAAGTCCTGCAAAGTAAGCTAATTGTGTACNCCAGTCTGTGACTTCCCCAGTGCCTGCTGGTGACGTGATTGTCGTCCTGGGAGCTTGATACGGTTTTGTATATTTTTCATTATTTTTCTTTTTATTATTTTATTATTAATATTTCATTAAAGTAGTTTAGTTCCTTGTAAACTCTTAAGTCTCTCTTTTTCTCTCTCTCTCTTGCCTCCCTTTGGGAGAGGAGCAAGAGAGAGAGAGTATCTGTCGTTCCACTGGATTGGGCCAATCTGGCCCAAACCATGACAGTACCCTGTAACAAATGTTCACTTCAATATAAACTCTTGCAGATAACTTTAAGATGTGCTGCAGGAAGAACAGGAGGTAAAGAAGATTCATAGCAATTAGTTGCCAGTTTTTACTAAATGAACCAGTTCTCAGGGGACAAATCTTTCTGCACTCTACCCCTTCCCTAGGAAGCCCCTTTACAGCTCCACTCCCACTAGAGCTCTAGGCTGTTTCTCTCTCAAACCAAACCCTTAGCAAAACTAAACCCTAATTAGAGAGGAATGGTGTTGCTAGGCCCAGGCTAAGCCATAGCATAAGCCCCTCATCCCTGTCCTTAATGACGAATTTCTCAATGGAGAAGTCCTCTTGGAAGCCTGTGCCTTCCATTGGTAGCCTTAGCAAAAGCCTGTATACTCAAGCCAAATGAAGAAGTTCTGTGACAAGAGATGTGATTGCAGCTTACCCCTTGCTTCGGCAACCCTTTTTCAGCTCCGCTTCAGCTGGAGCTTCAGAAAATGCCTCTCACTCAAACTAAACCTGGTTAATACAGGGCTGGGCTTGAGAGAGAAAAAGCTTAGAGGTCCACTTGGACTGGGTTACAAAGGGTCTGCCAAAAGGAGGGGTAGACTGGAGAAAGAGGTGTCCCCTGAAGAATTCTGAATGTAGGGCAGGTCTTTGGTTTTAGGCTCAAGCCCTTGCCTGTTGTTAGGGTTAGGTTTATGATTAGTTCTGGGAGAGAGACATTCTAGAGCTTCAGTCAGGAGTGGACCTGGAAGAGGTAGGCTGCAGACAGATTTCTCCCATGAGAACTTGTCCCTTTTCTTTGGCAGTCCCTTTGCAGCCAAACTCCAGATGAAGCTCTAAGCTTTGTCGCTTTTTGTCACTTAGCCCAAGCCCTTCAAACATGGCCCCAAGGAAAAGAATCTAAGGGGAGAGTGCTCTAACACCTTGTGGTAGAGTTTGAATTTTTCTAGCAACAAGACAGCTGTGTGAGGAATGTTTGACTTGCCTTTTTCCAACCGTTCGTTCTCATGGTTGTGTTGTGAAATGGGAGCTCTTACAGAGCTTGTATTTTAATTGTCGTAAATCATCGTAAAAATTTTGTTCATACCAGCTGACCTTCACTGGACTGTATGTCGCAGTAAGTTGCTTAAAGCCAACGAAAACTATCAGGCTCAGACTAGTGATGGACGACCATCTGTTCAATGTTATAGCCTGTGAAGAAAATCAAGTAGTAATCTAATAATTTTGCTTTACATTATGTAGTTACTGTAGAGGCTTTTCATGCAACTGTGTGATTTCTGAGTTAGCACAAGGTGTCATTAGAGTTGCCTTTTCTGAAGGGAAGAAAGTTACCTAAGACACTCAGTTGTCTGCTGTGATACTTTATTATTCAAATTATAAATCTTTTCTGTACTTAGTCATTAACCTATATACACATAAGCAGACACTTACGTGGTGACACAAATTCTAATTTGTCACTTCTGTTGGTGTGCTGGAACTTTGCCTTGTCTCTTGCATTTCCCTTTAATTAATATAGATTTTCACTTTAATATAGTTCATAGCTTTTTATCAAGGCTTTCACACAGAAACCTGAGAGTTTTAATGTTTCTTTTTACTTTTTAACAGATCTAATTTCAGTGCATGTGGGAAATGTTAACGAATGAGAATTTTTTGATGTAATTTGTAGGAGTATATTTTTACAAATGATAAATTAAATGGGAACTTATTTGCTGACCACTTATTAGTCAGGGGTAGAAATTGAGAGATGTTAAACTGTTACTCCTCTTAGGTTTATGTTTAAATATACAACCTCTTTTGGCAAAATTATTGTTCAAGATTTTTCCACAGTTATTTGTTTGTTAATAAAATAATTAAAAACTAATTTTAGGACACTATCTAGAAATAGGAATAAAAACTAGGATGAGTTTGACTGGGGGAAGGAGAAATGCTTGGCCAGAAGTTACACACAACTTATTCTGAAATCAGGAAAATCCTAAGTATCAAATTCCATGTTTTATTCATTTTTACTCACCTCAGTTTTCCTTAGCAGTCACTGAAAATGAAGAAAGAAGTGCCAGAATCTCATACAGAACGGTGTTCTTGCTTTTTTTCTAGACAAGATGCAGACACAAAATGCTGAAAATTTTGGTAGGATGTCTTTTATTTCTTTTTCTCTTTTCTTTAATCAAAGGTGTGAAAACAAAATAGCTAACTTCCAAAATAGCTTTTTTTTTTTTTTAATTTTTCCTTTTACAAGTCATCTGAAACCTGAAGTTTATATATCTTTAGAAAAAGGACAGCTGTCAGACACATCATGGAAAACAGATGATGGGGATCATTTTAGCATTAAAATTAAAGTAGTAGGTGTTAACTCTACACTAACAGTAGGTGTTAATGCTAGTCTGTAGTAGTAGGTGTTAATGCTACACTGTGTCTGAAAATAAAAAATCACTTGAAAACCAAGGTCATTTCTTAAGAGAATGCTGAAGCTCCCTATATAAGACTGTCCATTTTTCGATTATTCTGTTTAGCAGTAGCGGAGGTAACAGCATTAACTTCAGATTAACATTACCAAGGTTAACCATCCATTGACAGCAATGAAGAAATTCAGATTCATATTGAGTCCCCCTAGTTATGACAGGTCTAATGGGTTAGAGATATCAAGGTTGCAGAATGACACAGGGCTAGAAGGACTGGCTTAAAATCTCAGCAGTTCTGCTTTTCTGCCACATGCCTATCAGCAAATTTTTTATAGGGCATCTGGGCTGTATCACACTGCTTTTTCTAACACTGGAGAAGTGACAGACAGGGGATTAAGATTTTCTTCCCACTGGAAAATTCAACATTACTACAGTAGGTCATAATTAAGTCAAAATGGCATTCTTGCTCTCTCTCTGGGAAGAAACTGATCCTGACTCCCATGTTCACTGCTTGCTCAAGTGAACAGTGTCTATAAGCTGCTCCAAAGTAGCCTCTGACTTCTCTGGACATTGATGAATTCTGGTCTCTGTGGTGTTGGAGCTCTTTGTTTTCTGTGGCCTGAAATTTAGATAAACTCAGTATACAGACTGTTGGAAGAGTTTGGCACTGTGAAGTTTTGCAAAATAGTGGCAATAGCAATTGAACATGTGCTCTTATTTCATTGCTACAACTGAGATAGCAAATCACATTCTTATGTATGTGAGCAAGAAGACAGCAGTCCGTATGATCATGATATTATCTCTGTATGTGAAATAAGTAAGACAAATATGTCAAAGTTTGCCTTTAATTGATGTTAAAAACCTGGGAAGTATGGCGAAAATAATTAAGAACTACCTGATCTGAGTTCCAAAGACAAAGTTCTTTTCATTAGAGACCTGAGAACTGTAATCTATAATTTTTTCCTAAATAAAGCTTAAGTCATCATAGCAGATGACTGTTTAAAGGTAACAGAAAAGAACAGAAAAAGACCCAAACATTAGAGATTCACATTAGAAATAAACTGCACGTGTTTAGCAATGAGTTACTAAGCTCTGGAACAGCTTGTCTAGTGATGTGATAGATTACCAATTACTTCTAATCTTGAAAACAATTTAGGTCCATCTTTGATTGAAATCCTTAAATTTTTCCTGTCTTCCTGCACGTGAAAATCATTGGTTTATTATTAATATATAAAAAAATCTTCTTTCCATCGAGTCAGATTGTGAACCACTTGTGAAGATCAATAGCACATTACTACTCATACACGCATCTCTCTTCTTTTAAAAATAATATATATCATTCTAAACAGAATTGTGCTAAATTGTTTGCCAAATCCCAGTATGGGATAATGTCTTCTTAGAAGAAGCAAAATTTAAAATGCAAAAAGTAGTTTTGTCACATGGGAAAATGGTACCTGCTTTTAAACTGGCAAGTATGGTCCTGTGTGGTTGTGAGTACTGAAGAGGATTCCCTCCTCTGTACAATGCAGGCATTCATTTTAGCATTACTATTTCAGCTTGCCTTCATCAGACTTTTCAATTCAGTTATAAAATCAGTCATAAGTTAAACTGTCAGTGCTGTAGCTGAGCTTTACCTTGTGGAGTGTGTTCCTGACTGCTTCCATTCTGCTTTGGCCTCTCACCTTTAACTGACAATCTCTTTTTTCACTGTGCCATTTCAGTGTTCTGCTAATGAGCCTTTCTACTTACCTGAGATGGTTATTGTGCATCTTTTTGCTTATTGATACTCCATTTACAGCAAAGCTCAGCTAAAAATAAGAATTTTCTTCTTTTCCAACGCCCAGTCATTTTCCTATTTTCTCACTCTGATTTTTGTTATGTGTAAAGGGATGTGTGCCAGTGGCTTACTACGCCTCTTCTAAATCATTGATAAACTCCAGTCAGAAGAGTAGGGGCACTTTGTGATCATGAAGCTAAGCTTGTTATTGCCTGGTGTTTTTTTTCATATTCTCTGACAAACCAAGTCTTTTTGAGATCTGTCCTTGTGAATCCAATTTCAGGATTAAGTTTGTTATGCTGTATTTGGATGTTCCTGGAAAGTACTTTGAGGTACATTTTAGAATCAACTGACAAAAGACATATACTTTATTTTTGTGCGTTATGCAGCATTAGACACCAAATGTGGCAGAGCCATTTTTAACAGACTTGAATTCAAGAGCCACCTGCTTTTTGCTCTTTTGGCTTGAACGTTACATTTAGATACAAACCAAAAGATACAATAAGGAGCTGGTATTAGATTCCAAATAAAGTCTAAGTAATGAGTTCTTGGGAGTTTTGCTTTACATTTATATTTGATGTCACCAAAATCTCATTAACTGTTGTCAGGCTTCAGTGTCTCCATCTTAAGATGATACGTAAAACAGCTTCTTGGTTTGTTGTATAATCTGACTGAAGAGAAAGGGACTCAGGTGGAAAGGGGCCGTCTGCCTTCTGCTCAAGATTGAGAAAGGCCTGAGATTCCAAAATACGAGTCTTCAAGTTCCTTGAAGCCAGCTACATGCCATAGAATACTTCATGCTTTTTGAGTATGATTCCGATAATTTTAAACCTCACATTGGGAGGTATTAAGGAGCATGTGCATCATCCACAACTGCTGTGGAAAGAGTGGCTCTCGGCTCACACCCCTGTCAGATTACCTGGTGGGACATCCACGTTGTCTCACCTCAGGCTATGCCATTTCTTTATGAGGTCCTGTTCTGTTTTACTTTGCAGCCTCACATACATGAGAGAGGTACTGTGATCATTTAAATCTGTTGTGTTTCCTGCCAAACAGTTCAAACAGACAGAATAACCTGCGCAGATGCATCTAGACAAACAAATACAGAAACATACTTTAGCACTTAAATGCAGCAGAGACCTAGGAGCACAGGAGAAGAAATTGAACATGTTGCCCCTGATCTGGAAAACTTAAAATACCTTTTTTTATTTAAGCTTCTCGATGCTTCTCAAACATATTTCAATCTCAGCATCTATCCATAGATAAATGGCATCTATCTCAGAAATTTTTCATCCAGCTCTGTCAGTCTTCATCTCACCACAAGCTTAACAACGAATCCCAGTGTGGCTTGACGGAAGGTGACCTATCTTCTTTGCAATTATCTCTGATTGTCATGCACAAGCAGGAGCATTGTTCAATCAGAACCTGTTTGTGCAAGCTTCTTTATTATTTTTCCCCCCTTGGGAGAGCATTATTAGCTATACTGCTGGTGTACATGGCCTGCTGATATCCCTCACAGGAAATGTCGCTTTTCATACACAGGACCCAAAACAATGCTCATGGACATCAATAAGAGACATTGTGTTTATTTCAATAGACTTTGGATTAGGTCCAGATTTCCCCAAGACTGTATCCTTTCCAGTTTCATTTGATAAACATCTCTATGAAAGAAAGAGATATTTTGCAATGCTACTGTACTTGTTAAAAGAAGTGTTTCACACTTCATCCTGCTTTCCACAAGCTCTGCTATTAAATTCTGTTTTGTTTTCTTCTTACTCTTTGGAGTTCAGTGGGTGTGAATAGTAAGGAATTTGGGACTCATGACTTGCTTGATAACAATTTTCAATCCTTTTAGGTGAAATGGAGTGGTGGTGCCAGTCATTGTAACACAACACATCAGGCTCTGTTCTCTGACCATTTGGCCAGCAATACCTGGCTTTGAAAGTAAACGCACATTTATAAGCATGGAGAGGAAAGGAAATTCCTGAATGAAATTATTCCACTGATCATACTGATAATCTACTTTTCCTGTAAAGGAGGAGTTCTTACCTTCTATTCTTTGTTTGTGTGTTCTTCCGCGTTTCATCACCAAGACAAAGGTTTTAAGAACAGATTTGTAAAAGGCTCCAAAACACCTTCCAGGTTCTTCACAGCTAACAGATTTTCACTTTGTCTTTCACGCTGGACTTACTAAATTTTTGTGCAAATTTTTTTTAACTCCTTTGAACTGTTGCTTCCCTAGACCCTTGTTCTACCACATCTCTTTAAGGCAGTTACTGTTAGTTTCTCCTGTTCCTGCTTTTTATTCATTTTTGGAGATTAACCAAGTGAATGCAATACAATCCAATGAAAACAGTTCTCTAGTTCTCCGTTTTCCACTTGTTTTTCCATTGGAAGGTAATGATGGTAAGTTCTCGTGTTCATCTCATTTCACATCATTAATTAAATAACCTAAAGTATTTCCCTAATTTCTCAAATGAAAGGTTGGCAAGTTTAAACATTTCTGGCTCTTCTGCAGGTATAAGAGGCTCCAGAGATGGACAATGCTTTTGCTAATTCAACCGATAAGATGCTTGCGTATGACCCAATTTTATTCCCATTGAAATCCATTAGAAGTTTGCTGTTGAGTTTCCTGACTTTAAGATCAGTCATATAGATAGGTGTTTTTTTCAATAAACACTTAAGGAGGAGGAAGCGGTACTGCATAGAAGCACATTATATAGCCAACTGTGCAGCAGCCATAGGTTACTCAGGACTGCAGGTCCTAAGAAGTCCTTACAGGCTGGAAGGTGGCTCCCAGGGCTGTCCTCTGCAGAACAGTTGTATGGACTGGTAAGCAGTTTTGAATTTTAAAGGTATTGAGGGGAGGACTCATGTGTGGAAATTATTCCATAAATCAACTCTAAGAGTCTGGTCACAGACCACAGAGTTACTGACTTAGCAGTTTTATCTAAACCATTGATTCTTGAGAGCTTTGAGGATAATTTGCTTAAAACAAGGTTACCTTAATTATGGAAACTTGATTAATTGCTGCAGTGCACTGGCTTTCTTGAAACATATTAATCCTAATAGAGGCACCTAGGTACCAAAGCCTTAACAAATACCAAGTGTTGAGTATATGGCATATAATTTACGTTATCAGCAATGTAACTGTTAGGTTCAAAGACGCACTGTTTCCACCAAGTGTTACAGCACCATTTTGTGTAATTGTTCCTGACTGGCCCAGCAATATATATGACAAATGAAATGTAATACAGTCAAATACCCAGGAATACGTTGTGCATTGCTTGCAGAAATGCAGCACATAAATACAAAATGAGCAAGAAAGAACTGAAGTTGACTTTGATTGGAACATAGGGGAATAGTGTAGGCCTGCTCCCCGTGTTGTTTAAACAACGTGGAAAAGCAATTTATAACTTAATAAAGTGCTGGGTATACTTACCTGAAATTGCAAAATAGAGCTGCCGGGATCTGAAGTTCAGATGAAATCATGTGGTGTTCTTTGTCTTCTACTCCTTTCATTTAACCTCTTCTTACAAGGGACTGGGTGGCTCAGAGATCTGGCACTTTTCCTTTCTTTTGGCAACACATTGAAAGCATTCTTAAACTGCGCTTTAGTGCTGGAATGACACTCAAAAGAAGAAACAGTTAAGCAAGTGAATGCTTTATAAATATTCAATATTAATATTTTCCTTCTCTCTCTTAAATTTGCCAGTAGTGGTAAACTGCTAGGTTAATATTCCCCTCTGCAAGTCTGTCACACCATTCCTGTCATACATGACATCACATTTCAGCGAGATGGTTGCGTTCAGCGTTAGATTCCAAAATATCTATTATAACTGCCAGCTTAAACAAACAAATTTCACAGGTTTTTTTATTGACAAGTGTTTCTTAGCTTGTTAACTTTATGACTGTTTGGCTGAACATAATAGGCATCGCTTAGTTTTCATAGTTGCTCACCATTTTACTTGTTTGAAGGACAGAAATGGCTTGGGTTTTCAGCAATAGCTGAGCAGCGACCAGCATAGCTTCAGAAGAGTAAGTACATGAGTGATAATACATACATACACCCACTTACACTCTCACACGCAAATAGCTTTATAGGGTAAATTTACAAAAGTGCGTAGGCTTACAGATGAAAAACAGGAGGCTAATGGACTTCAGATGCTTAAGCACATTTACCAGCCTCGCTAAGCACCCACTTGAATCTTACAGCACCTAAATACCATTTAAAATATAGCCCTGAGCAACGCCATGCTCCTTTGATCCCCAGAGTAAGCAGAAAGAGCCTGAAGGCAGTTCTGTATCATGTGGGTTATTTAAGGTCCTAGTAATTTGTAGCCAGTCGCGACACCGCTCCTCCTTTACAGACGTGCCAAGAGCACGTTGTGGGTGGTGGCCGGGGAGCTGCCCTGTGCCACCTTTGTGCTGTGGAGAGCCTCGCTGCAATGGAGAGCGCTGCGGAGCGCCAGCTCAAGTGTCCTTGGGCTTGCTTGAAGCTACTCCTCCTACAACAGAGATTAAAATTCAAGACAAAATTCTCATCACAGATCCTGAACGCTCAAGAAGGAGCAAGTAAAGGCACAGTGTGTGGTTATGCAATATTAATATGCGGAAGAACATACTGGTTTTAAAAGGGATTACAGTTTTACGAGGATATAGGCTAAGGCTTGGTATTGCCAGTATGTAGAATTCATGCTATAGGAATAGTACCCAGTTACCTAACAACAGCAATGCGATGTTTGCAGATTACATGTAAGAAAAGCCGTCTCTCTCTCTCTTCAGTTTATTATAGGACTAATAAAGCTAAACTGCAATTAACACTATGAAGTGTGTTTTCATCTAGTTAGGCATTTTTTAAAACAATTGGGAGTGGGAAAAGAGTCCCGAAATCAATGTCCTGGGTCATCTGAGATGTGCAAAATAATGAGTGAATTGTAAGATAGAGGTTGTTGGGCCTTATTTGGAGTTTTCTTTGCTTCCTCATTGTCATCCATGTTTTTGTGTCACCCTGGCAATCAGATAGAGATCCTCTGAAGAAAAGAGCATATGTTTGTCTCTTTGCTAAGAACTAAGTACCATAAGGCTCTGCTTGGATATTATGATTTATTTGGTATGTAAGTGCCCTGCTTAGAAATCAGCAAAGTATATATATTTAATTTAAGCAAAGATATAAATTTTCACTTTACCATAGGTACAATAATATTTACGTGGGATGTGCAAAAATACAACTTATAGCTAACAAGTATTTTTAAGATAACAACACAGAATTTAATAAAAAATAGGAGGTAGTTATTCAACCAAAGTTAAAAATATTGTTTCTAAATTTACAGTAGATGTTAGAATTTCTTCATACTAAAATTTAAATACAGTCTTAAACTTAAATAATGTTTAATTGTCTTGAAATTTGGGGCTTAAGTATTCTGTATACAATGCATGGTCCCAGACTGAAGTTAAATCTGTGACTTACACTTTATTTAGATATCTCAACTGTAGTAAGATTGCATATAATTATCTTAATGATGGAGTACATTGCAAATTTTTAATTCCTTATATTTAGGCAGGAATTATATTGCATGGTAAAGAACTGAACATTTCAGCTCTTCAGAGATGATAATGTATGTTCTTTTACTATACACAAATATGTAGGCATGAATGACAGACTCCTACCATCAATAGTCTTCAAAAGAGTCTATGTATTATGCCATCTAGGAGGTATTTTTTGGTGGTGATAGTAGTTCTTACTACATAAAAATCTGTGAACATTGTAAGACAAAGAAAAATAGTAATTCCTTCTGTGTGCTTTGGGATAAGATTGCAAGTGCTGTGTTAGCCTGTACTGTTAGATGTCTTCCATGTGAGGAACGATTTCTTCAAACAGACATTTCAGCAATTACTGTTCTATACACATCTTAGCTGGGACTTCTTTCATCCCTTATACTTTTTGATTTTGTTTTTCTCCTTCATTTCAGTTTTCACTCTATGCTCATCACCACGGACTCTTTCTTCCGAGTCCCTTTGACTGCCCCCAGGCTGCCTGCCATCTGTGGATGCAACTCTTTATGAGCCACCCCTTCAGTTACAGGGGTTGTGTTGGTAAGACAAACATAACCAATGTACCTGAGGTTGGAAACTGTGTATTACCTTTCTCATTGGCAGTGTGCTAAGAGAGGTCCTGTGTACATGATGCGGTTAGGGTGCAGAATGGTGCAGTATGCGTTTACAGCACAGAAGCTTCTCCAAACTAACCCCTGGGATGACAATTCATCCTACTCAAAGCAAGATAGCTCGTCCCATTTTCACAGTGTTCCCTACCACAGAAGCGGTCTTATTCACATGGTGGACTACTATGCAGGCTATTCCCTGCCTAGGCAAGCCTGAGCATATGATTTTTAGCAAAAATGCTGAAGACAATCCTTCAGGACATAAGTGCTCACAAGCCAAGGGGAGGGAACAACTTGGGAGACCTGAATAACAGTCCTTTTAAACACTTTGAGATATTTTATTTATGAAGAATAGTAGTCATGCATTTGAGTTTAAACATTTGCTAATCTGCTTACTTCAAATGCTGGAATATTTGAACAACTTGCCATGCCACACATTCCCCAATGAATCATAAAGTTATAGAAGGGAAAACTGAAACTCCAAGCAGAAAAACATGCTTGGGACCTTAGATTTCCTAAAGCTCAGTATAAGTCTTTTGGCCTTTCAGAAATTGAAAACGGCCACAGAAGAGATAAATATTTTCAATGGATAATCTAAGTAAAACATACATGGAGATTATTTTTTTTTTAACAATATCACTAAGATTAAACATTTATACTGCTAGCATTACATGGCACAAGTTATAATCTAGATTTCCAATCAGCAGTGTACACAGCAGGACATCTAAAATGTTAGAATATAGATTAACTAAAACCCGTTTTACTCCCAGACCTCAGATGTTTCACACCCTGAGTCACTTGAATAGAACAAATAAGTGCCCTTTTAGTGTACATGCTTGTTCTTGCTTTCCTGTTAGCTGTTAGAATTACTCACAATTGTTTTAAACAAATGAAAACTTTGACAAGACCAGTGTTCTACTTCAAGTTCTCTTTATAGGCACCAGCCTTTATATTTTGTACTTCCAGATTTGTTTTTTTGAAGTCCATTATATTGCTCTTTACCTAGCCCCACAACTTCCTGGGTTTTTTAATTTGCTTATATATTTATTTGCTGAAATTACAACTTTCTGTTCTTTCTACATGCCTTTGTCATAATTACCCTTTTAAAGACACACATCTATGCATGTATACGTAACACACAATGTTTCCTTAAATGAAGATATATTCACAAAGATGGAGAGTACCTAAGTTCTAAAGGACAGATAATCTTTCATTAATAGGAAATTGGCTGCAAACTAAGGCTTTTACTGTCTCCGAACCATTAATTATATCCTATTGCATAGTTATAAATGTGTGATGACTTATATATTAGTACTGGAGCAATACCTATTGATGTTCCTATGAAAGACTTCTACCTTAAGCTTCTTGTTAAAAAGCCTTGCCAGTGTACGTTTACTTTTGAGGATAACTTTTTTGAAATGTTTTGGGTGCTGTTTATTTTTCATCTCTAATGAATTTAGATTTGGATGCAATTAGTGTCAGTAAGAATCACTTCAGATTTCTCATCTACATACAGATAAAAAAGACATTCCTTGGCTTCATGTATAAGTACCACCAGCTTCATAAATCTGTCCATGTCCTCCATACCATTAAAAGTTAAAAAGTAATCTGTTTTAATATTTAACTCCATCTTTGTCTCTCTTGTCTTCTAGATAGGGCTGTTACCTTTGTAGAATCTGGTATTGCAACCCTTATCCATAAAAGAAAGCCTTTGGGATTTCCCTGGAAAATCAGGAACACATGACTGGCCACAGAGCACTCAGGATTAAAAATAAGTGACATTGCATATGAAGTGAAAGAAATTTATTCTAGCTTTTGGGTATTCATATACAACTGTAGAAAATAAAAACACAGCTACAGCTTGATTGTTTACACACAGCCCCTCATCCAGTTGAGACCATGTGATCAAACCTGAGACCTGGACACTTTCATCTGAAAGGACTGACAAACATCCTTCTCCCCTTACCCTTGTTTCACTCATTCACATATATGCCCCAGTATTCACACCAAGCTAGGAAAGGCTTGTGGAATAAGCTAGGAAAAAGCTAGGAACACTGTGTGAAAGACTCCACAGTCTCTCCTAGATCAGCTGAGATGATAGCATGAAGAAACAGAAATCCCTCCAACTGAACAACACGCTTTGTGAATCATGTGTGGAGCAAAACAGGATTCACCAAGCACGAAAAGCAAATTCCTCATCCAGTTCTCTGGGTGGATTCTCTGCAGGACTGCTTAAGCATCTCTCTTACGGGTGTATAACATTAATGATAGTCAACACCTTTTTTTAAGATCAACAACATTGAAAGCAGAAGGTGGATTTAATAATATCAGCATGGAATCTAGCTAAATTTAATTGCTAGAAGGAGGTCACCATACATGTGTGAGATCCAAATTTGTACTGAAATAAACAAGAGTCTTTCAGGAATCTTAATTTTGAAATGGCAACTTGACCAAAAAAAAAAAAAAGTTAATCTTACTCCATAAAAACAAAAGTTGAACTTACCTCCAAATCAAGAATTGGTCATACAGCCAATATATGATCCTACGGAGCAAAGACTTAACACTTGCCTGTAACAAAGCCATTGTGAACCTAATACATCCATATCCATTAGCACAGGCAGGGAAAGACAGGAGTTCCCAGTGCCTGAGTGACTGGTGGTGGCTTAACTAAAGAAGGCATCAGTATCAGCCCACTCAGTACTCTCTACACAACATTTATACTGAAATGTGAAAATTTTTTTTCTTATATTAACTAGGACAAAAAGAATGAAATTTAGCACTCAAAGGGAAGATAGCTGAGACCTATCAATGTAATATAAGTCTGTTCATGAAGATTTTTCTTAGTGCTGTAACAGTGACAAATAATCTATTTGCCTACTATATTAGAAGTTAACAAACTCATCAGGTTTGAAAATGTTTCTGAACTAGTTTCACACTGAACCATCACTAATCAATGGGCCAGTATCTTCTTTCTGACTTTTATTCATAGGAATTTGTCTCTAAAGCAAGCTGAGTGGCGAAAGAGTATGTTGGGGCTGGGGAGGGAAGAAGGAAAGTTGGTGACAGTAAAGTATTGTATTGTAAAGTAATACACTGAGAAATGTTATTATTCATCATTTGCTAGAGTGTGGACTGGAGGATCAAGCCTTGCTTGTCAGCTGAATTCAGTGCCATCCTAAAAACAGCCTGTGAATTTGCTATATTCAGTTATGAGGACTAATATTGTTCCCCTACTACCAGAATCTAATAGTGTGTGTCTGTTAGGATTACAGCCACCAAATGCTGATTTGAGCTCTTTCAGGTAACTGAAAACTTTACAACCATTTTTATGTACAAGATAAACTTGTCACCATCAGTAAAGATCTCTGTCACTTGTCCCATTGATTCTCTTCCCTCTGTTTTTTTAACACCATTAGATCCTGAGGAACCTTGCAATTTAAAAAGCAACATGTAAAAAGAAAAGTAATATGCTGATTCCCTGAGTTCCTGCTGCTACGCTGTCAGATAAAAATAAAGCACAGTAAGATGAAAATGATTGTTTCAACAATTTTATGACTGTTAAGAGAAAAAAAAAAAAATCAAAAATCTCAGATTCCCTTGCCTTAAATGGGGTCTCATCTGATTACCAGAAAGGGTAGAGACTCAGAGCTTTAGAATCAGATGCTGCTGTTCACTCTTAGTCAGCACCTTCCAAAAGTCGACTTGCTATTCTCAACCTGCATTTCAGGGACATCTTGCTTGATCTCTGCATACTAGGAACAGCCAGGTGCTTCAGCTGGTGAAACCTGGTTGTCAATCATTTGTCTACAGACATGTGAATACTTTTAATGCCAGTTCAGTTTTTCTGGGTAAGGACATTATGGTGTGGCTGTGCATCAGTGCTAATACTGATAGTTGCACTTAAGTGCTGCCTGAGGGATGAGAGGTGAAGCATCTCAGAAGATGTCATGGTTTTTTCTGCCTGTAGAAATCCTTAGATTAGGGCAAACCAGTAAAAACTGGATGTGATATCTAGGCTAACATCTGGAATAAAAGAGAACATTTTGTTTATTTAATCTACTAAATTGTGTAAGACTAAAAGCCATTCTGATGAAAAAAATCTGATTTTGGTCTGGAGACATCAACAGATAAAAATCAATGCTTCCTTTCAAATCTTGTTCCAGTAGTTCATTGTCTTCATTCTTAAAAGCTCGGAAAAAACAGGACACATTTCGTGAGATGGGTGGTATCTTTATGAAGTAAAAATTGGCAGTTTTACACAAGATACTTTAAAAGCTAATTAAGCCTACTACTTCATTATTTCATCTTGAAAATGATACCATGCAGATGTGAAGCTTAAGAGAAATGTGGTGTAAGTAGCTGTAGTCACTGTCAAAACTATTGACCATCTGCCTGTCAGAGTGAAAGTACAAATTGATAAAGTGAACATGTGATAGTTGCCTTTCACAGACATACCCAGCTTAGAAACTGTTTTCTTCCTAATGAAAAAATAGCTGTAGTACCAAAAATTCCCAGAAAATAACGTTCCTCATTTCTAGGCATTTTTTATTCATTTAACTAATAATAGTTTGTTTATTAAGGATAATATTGCATTTGGGAAATGAGAACTCCAATTGGTAGAAAATTGGTTACAGCAAAGTATTACCCATTTTTTCTTTGTATTTAAATGAAATGTGAACATTTGGAGCCACATCTCGGAGGTTTAATCTTCTCCCCAGATAGTATTCATTATGTCCACAAAGCAGGCTGTATGTACATAGTATACTGGACAAGGCAACAAACTTTCTCTGCCTTCATTTTGGGATAAGAAGATGGGATCCAACTTTGACCTGTGTAATATGGCAGCCCCTTCTAAGATATCCTTTTTCTCATCAGGATTTATTTAGTTTAACAATGCAGTTGGAGGATCACTTGCCTTATGGTTGCCATGTGGTTGTTCATGCAAGTACATGAACACTGATGCTAAAGTAACAAAGAATTTCATTTTTTGGGTTGAGCTTAGCAACAAGATTTTGTGATCAGACTTTGGGAGGAAAGTGGTGCACATGCCAGCATTTTAGGGCATTAAAATTCATGAGTTCCTATCTGTCCATGCATGCTGTATGTATGTATTTTGCACATTAGGTAAACCCACATGGTTAGCGAATGTTGAGTGATTAATACATTAAAGAAAAACTTGTTTTCCACCATGGTCTCTCCCACCATTACTCTCCAATGCTGAATCTTTCCTCAATAGCACAGAAAAACAAATCTGAAACAACTAATTATGAACCCATCCCACCCCCAACAATACAAGAAATAAATATAAGCCAAAACCCAAGCCTGTTTGTTATCCTTGCCAGCACAGAGTAGGACAGACTGACACATACTTTCCTGACCTTGAGAGCTAATTAGATGAGTTCTTTACACCTGGGAATGAAGTCTCACACTCTGAAAATAGTCTGGATAGTTTCAAGGACAGAAATCCCTTTGGTCTCAAAAAAAAAAGCTCCAAACCCCACCCCCTTTTTCTGCTCGGTACACTCCTCCAAATATTAAAAATACAGGCCAATTCAAGGTCTTTATCCTGATATTTAAAATCTCCATGGAGATTTTTCCTGGGAGGAATTTTCAGCTTTAAAATTGAAACTGTCAGCCATGAAGAAAGCTCACGCAGGTGAGTAGCAAATACCTCAGAGAGGAAAACAATTACTATGAAATTCAGTGCAGTGGGAGATTAGACTGGCCATGTCCTTTTTCACTCTGAAAACGGCATGTGAACCTATAGTTTTTTGACTCAACATCATTTTTTCACGCAACACATTCACTCACAAAAACAAGCCAAAGTGTACAAACCAGACAAGCTATTTCCTGTGGCCAAGGAAGGAAGTATAAAGTGAGAGAAAACCAGAACGTTATATTTCTTATTTCTGGGTTTGGTTATGGACAATATTTTCAGATATTATAGACATAAGCACATAAAAATATGAAGATTGCTTTCCACTTCTTGAGGGTGTATAGGCTTTTGAGTCATCTCATACTGCTTGTTACACATGCTATGCGATTTGTCCATAGATGTCAAATTAAATGATGTTGATTTTATCTCAGCCTTGCTCCATGAAGCTACCGTAGGGACTTACATCACAATTTGCATCTTTAATGTATTAAATGCCAAAATATACGTATGAGGTAGGAAATGTCTTTATGCCCATGTTACAAACTGGACACTGTAGCACAGAGAGGTATTTTTGTTTACAGTGAGGGTCCCAGTGATGCAGTGATGGCTAATGAGGTGTTTAGAAATGTCTGGACTCCTATCATCACATCCAAGCTTGGTCTACATGATTTGCCCCAGGTCCCATTGGCAGTGAAAGGAACAGATCCAATTTCTTGAATGACTTGTCCTGGCAATCTGGCTGGTGGATCATCCGTTTTCTCTCAGGCATGAGAAAAGGCAATCACCACAGACAGCGAAGGACACCAAGCTGAGAAGTTCTGATTACACAGTGCAGCCCGTAGCAACAGCATTTGTTCTGGTTTTGGTTTTGATTTTGGGAGAGGATGTTGGTAAGAAAATGCTGTATTGTAAAACAAACTGAGGTTTGCCCACTGTTGTTGTTTTCAAATGAAAAGTTTTTTGTCTAAGTGGTACACTTGTGGTCACCTTTCTTGCTGTATCATGCATAGCTATTTTACATGATACAAACTGACATGAAACTGTGACACTACCCCCCAAAGTGTGACATCTCGTCAGCTGGAAGCTGTTACCTGGGGAGAATAACATGGAGTTCTTGTAGTATAGGGTATTTGCAATAACCACTCCATGAGGAGAAACAGCCTAAATTTCTCCATGCCAGCTAGTGCCATGAATATGGAGAAAAGGTATGTGGAAGTAATTTTTTTTTTTTTTAAATGGGTGATGTTGTATCTGCTTTGCAATTCCTAGCCGGGCTTCCGTGAAGAGCTTAAGGAAGACAGAAAGTTTGGGCTCTCTGTCTCTGACACAGATGCACAAGGAAGGGCAAGGACTATTGCTACAGAAACAAATTCCCCAGGCACTAGTACTTTTACTGTCTGGAGACGGTAAAACTTTTCTCCCCTTACACCATCAAAGCAGAGGCTTGCTTGAGTTACTAACTGATCCAGTTCTGGAAAAGCTGATCAGGTCCCTTATCCTAGTGATTTTCTTCTGGGACTCTTTAATTCTCTAAGGAGAGCTTCTACTGTGGTAGAGAGTGTGTAGGTGACTCTGCTACATCCTCAGATCTTCCCCACACAGCTTAACCTTACACCACACTGGGACCTTATTAAGGCCCTCCCCTTTAATCAGCCAGATTTTGTGTTCAATGGAAGAGCAAAGGCAATGCATGTGTGTATACAGCTATGGATCTATTGTTGCTTTCATTATCGAACCTGGAGATTTTGTCAGTTGACTGTATATCCATCAAAAATACATTTCATATTCATTATGCAGTACAGCAAGAAATGGATACTGGAGCAAGAAAGGAAAAAAAAAAAAAAAAAGGCACAGAAGCACTAACAGCACCCTCCAGCAAAAGTATTTCAGATGTTTAAGCCACTGTATTCCAGGAGGTGAGATTTCAGCTTCCATTATTGCTCAAAATGACTAAATATAGAAGCAAATGAAAAATCTTCCACAGAGGGATGCTAACACGAAGGGCATCTTTGTCCCCTCACAGCCATATGACCCTGCCTGAATGGGGGTTAAAGGGATGTAAGTAGAAGCAGCATATGACCGATAATTCTGCAGTTTCCTTTGAGGTACAAAAGGCAAGCCTGAGAGGTGCGAAGTTGGCCTGAGTGTGAAAATAAAATCTTAATGAAATGTGAATAAAATGAAAATAAATGGAACATTCCCTAACCAGGGTTTACAGTGTCAGCTCCAGCCCAAGATACAGCCTGAACCGTGGTCTCTGCAGGTACCTCTACTTTGGCATCGCTGACTGCTGCTGCCGCTACCCACGGAGCCTCTTAACAAGTAGAAGCTGTTAGCTGAACTAATGAGCCCGGGAAAGTGCAGTGAAATTCATAGTTCACCAAAGCTTCTGTTGTAGTTCTGGGTCTTTTCTGTTCTTTGCGGTGAGAGATACAGCAAGCCCTGCCTTGAAAATACAAGCACTTGCTGAATTCATTCCCGTTTTGGAAACCACTGGAAGATTTTCATAGGTTTGAACGAAAATTTTTCTGGAAACTGCAAAGAAGGGCATTTTCTTTGTTCTTTCCACACAGTTCTTAAAATCTACACAGCCCTGAAATCTAGGACTTCTGCACACACACCACCCGCCACGTATTTCCCAAACAATTGATACTGTCAATTAATATGGGCTTTATCTTAAAGCTGCGTGGTCCAGTTGAAGTTCCAATATAACTTATACCTTTGAAGCTATAAAAATTATATATAAATATGAATAAAACCAGCATATTGCCAAATTTGCCATGTAGAGGACTAGGCAGGTAACTAGACCACTCTTGGCCATGCAATTTGGATGTTCTGCGTACATTTCATTTACATAGAAATTCCTACCCATTTTCACTGCTTCACGCTTTGTCTTCCTATACTAAAATTATTATTTTAGCTGTTTTTTTCAGAAAAAAACCCTTCACTTATATGTTCTTAAAGTTTTCACATTAAACAAAGGGGAGCTAATGGCATCTTATTGTCAGATATATTTTTTCACATACCTGCAAAGCTAGATATTACTGCCTCAGTGATACTAAGCTTGAAAGCCATTTTACTATCAGAAGACACTGGAAGATATCCTGCAGAGCCAAACTTGCTAATCTCCAGACACTGTATGATTTACAATACCTGGATATATACCAAAGAAGAAAAATTTTGCCAGATCTACTTGTATTTTTTAATCTAAGCAAGACATTAGCATTATGTAGACACTTCTTGCAAGTATTTTATGACCTGTCTAACAAACTTATGTTGTCATCATGATTATCAGGCTATTTGATGTGTTTGTTAAAGCATTAGTTCCTGGGGGCATGGGAATATGAAAGCCTTTCGATTGTTATTTTGAAACATCTGAAAATCTCCCCTTGTGGCTGCAAAAGAAACTTTGGAAAATGTGTGCCATACAGGTACAAAAGTCAGAAAGAAAATATAAAAGAAAAAAAATATAATTTAAGAAGTCTAGAAAATGGAAAGTTCAAGATTTTTTTTAGTGCCTGATCAGATTTTTTGTTGTTTAGAATTGTTCAGACAGTACTATATGAGTGAATTTTACTCTAAGCAAAACATAGTAATACAGAACTGAATGTTAATTGTGCTTGAAGTACTTTTTTTCCATGATCTGCATGTAATTCTGACATATACCAGTGTTTAAGTCAATATGCAATATAACCTTTCAAATTTCTTTTACTACTAAAAATCACGATTTCTAGTGAAAAACCTATTCTGCTAATATTTCTTTAGAATTTCCACTACTTTTTGGCACCAAAAATGCCCTTTGGAAATTGGAGGACAACTTAGCAGTTATTTTAAACACTTTATGCTAGCTGACTTTCTAAATCAAGATAAATTATAGTCAGCCTTAGACATGTTTATGAGCTTGTCAAGATCACAACCTACAAACACATGAAACAACACAGGGTATTCCCTTCCATACGCAAGCTCCAGGAGCAGTTTTAAAGTCACGAGGAGACATCAGCTCTGACTTCCCCTTGAGCATGAGGGCTTCAAATGGCAGAATGCTGACTGCTAATTACTAGAATGAAAATGTGTGTTTTCTAAATGTGCAATAAACTGCTCTTAAAATGTGAGAACCAGAAAATAGGACATGGTTTTGGGCTACACGTTTTCTACAGGCTCTATATAGCTGTTTTAGGTTAGTTTTTGCATTCATTTTGCAAACTCTGTTTTAACACAAGACCTAACCAGAAGTCACAGGAATTGTCGTTTGACTATTTATCACATTTTCCTTCTTATCTGAGGTATCATCCATGAGGCAGTGCAACTGCATGCTATTCACACTTTGGTAACACAGTCCTCATGGCCACAATGTAGAGTTTGGCAGATGCAACCATTAAGTTTAGTTTTGTGACATGATGGTGGGATATAAGGCAGCGTGGAAATGAAATGCACACACTTGCAGCATTTCAAAAATGATCCCTGTGGTGCACTGGTCCAGAGTTTTTTGACTGGACCAAGACTCAGATTTTCCAACATGCTTTGCAGCTACCTACCATTGACTATGGAGGAAGGTATGTTAAATATTGGGCTGCCTGGACCCGGCTGCTGGGAACAAGAGTAAACATAGATGTGATGGGAGTTGCTAACTGATGCCTGCCTTTTTCTGCCCAAATGCTTACTTTTGCAGGATGTTTCAAAGGGGGTAAAATGTTCCAGGTTCAACCACAGGAACTTGTGGGGTTGAAATGTGCCATGCTTTGCTAAATGCTATAGACTCCCTCTGCAATTACTTAAATGACATGATCATAATGGCCTCTTGAAAGCATTACATAGTCTATATATAAAAATCGCACTTAAGATATGTAATATTTTAGATATAAGCATTGCACTTACTAGTATGAGTCTTCAATAAGCTCCTGTGCCTTTCAGGTTCCTCCCCCCACCATAGGCGAGCCAGGTGGGCTCCCACTGAAGTTCAGAGTGAGGGTATAAACTGTTCTGTCCGTTGTGTCATAGCTATTTATATAAATGACACATTTGGCCTTTGCCATATCTTTGAATATTTCATTATTTATCATTAGTATTTTAAAGTCACCTTCTTCCCCTCCTCCTGCCACAAGAAAATGAATGCTGGTACATTTTGATCTCATTTACATGCCATAAATCTAGAAAGATTCTACTAACTCCATATCCACTGATTATTTTACAAAATACCGATTCCTGTATTCCAATCAACTTTCCAACCAAATTTCCAACCAACTTAATAGGATATTTCTCCCCATTGCAACTACAGCATTAACTTGAGTCATGATAATGTGACATGCAGTCTCTATTTTTTGGGCCATGCATTGAACTTACTTCAGAGATCTGCCTGCGGAATAAACTGAGCAATATGTACAATGATCTCTTTCTGTTATGAGTGTAAATATTAGCTTAATCATCTTTTTCTTTTTTTTTTTTTTTATCCCAGCAGCACTTTGCAGTATGCAGATGGACACTGATCAGCTGGCATTTGGTAGTCATATCGAAGATAAAGGTGGAGTCATGCTTGGAGGACTGTACAGTGGCAAAATCAGCGGTTGCGTATGTTGAATGCTCTTTTGCTTAAAGTCAGGGGTAACTCTTCTTGCAGTGTTTTGCGTATAATATATTGGACAACTTGTCTTCAACAATATGTTGCTGCATGGCTGGCATATTCACAATTCAGTGTCATGGGCTTTATTCTCTCTGCAACAAAAAAAAATCAGAAGATCTGTGGTAAGCATTTCTGTTAATACCACAGTAAACTGGTGGGTTAGCAGATGGTTTATACTACATTTGGATGCCCTTTTCACTGCTTTTCCATGAGTAGGTCATATCGGCTGATGTAGCTGCTTGTGTTAAGTTCACTGCCACCAGCTGCAGGGGCCTTTGTTTTTTTTGTTCCTTTTCCCTTTTTTTTAAGCAGGTGATTTGGGGATCAAACTGGAAAATAGTGATTTTTTTATAGGGCTTTTATCACTATAATGCTCCAATTATGTGATCTCTTGCTCCTTCTTTTTCATTATTGCAGTTTGACAAAGTAAATTGAAAAAAAAGATAAAAAAATATTACAATCTCTGATAGTTCTTGAAGGAGAAGCTCCAGATTAATACTCATGAAAGCATTCAGACCCAAGTGTGGAAACTTTTCTTCCTTTGAGATGTTTTGCACATCAGTAGCACAGGCAGTTAAATGCTTGTCAGTGGAGGATGAGCCCTGGAATTGCAATACTCATTCTGACCCTTTTCAGAAACAGATTTTGTCACCAAATCAGTATGTTTTAATACAGGTTTGGATTGATCCAAAGAAGCAGAATTTCAGTATAGTGATGTGACAGGATATGCATAAAGGTTATTCAGCCTATGTACCAGGGAAACAACCTTTCCGCTTAAACCAGGCAACTTTGTGATGTTGACATTGACATAAAGTATAATATGAATTAAAGGAAAAATTTATATGTTTTGCTCTAATATCATATAGTGTTGTCCTGCAAGGTACTGAGTGCTTTTAACTTCCATTGTCTCCGAGATATAAACTTGTATTTAATGGTGACATTGTCTTCAATGTAAAGTAAGAGCTGATGCTTCCAGAAAAATGTACATATTTTTGTCTGTTTTATTCATTTTGCAAACAGAAGAGTTATTAGTGAGTTATGCAGATCATCCAGCACAGGTGTCAGGTTTCCCATGTCAGTGCTGGAATGAGCATATAACAAAGAGAAATGCTAGCAAAACCCCAGAAACTGTATCTTGCTTCCCCTGTAACTGTTTTCCCTACCAATGAATATCGCAAATCATTTATCTTTAAAAATATGTGATTTTACAGCATTTGTTTTTAGGCTGGGTTGTAAAGTCACCGTATTGTGGTGAGAACCTCGAGCAGTGCTGGGAATGAGCGATGTGGGCAAACGGCTGGGAGAGGGAGCAGGCTGCCAGAGCCTCATAAAAAACCATGAGCTGGGCTCCCATGCGTGTGCCTGGCTTAGCTTCCACAAAGTGTGGTGATTGTCTTGTGATGAGTTTTATGTCCCCAACCAGAGAAAGGAGGAGAAAAAAAAAGTAAAATAAATGAATTATATGGATCTGTGTGCTTGTGGTGGAAGGGATTATTTTGTGTGTCCTCTTTGTGTCAAACCTTTTTCGATCTGTCACAGTATCATGTGTGGAAGAGATGAATTTTTAAATCACGTCCTGTTGTCTCAAAAACTGGGACATACGCTGTTGTCCTACTTCAATGTAATAAGCTATTTCATCACTCAGGAAGTTTTTTTTCCCATAATTGCTGATGATGTCTTCAAGGCCTAATTTAAGTCAAATAGATTTTGCTGAAGCGTGGTATATTTTGCTGAAACATACTAAAAATTGTTGTATAGGGTTTAAAGGGAAAAGCAAATCAACAACAAAATAGATATTATTTCAAAAATATTCTTTACCTTTGCATTTTGTTAACAATCCTTGTTTGATATAATCATAAAAGTGGTATTGACCACATTACTTAACCCCTCCAACAATTTTGAAAGTATAAATGTCATACCCTTCAGTAAAAATCTGATTTTGAGGAACAATTTAAGGAAAAGTACTTTAGAAATATTTTGTAACATTACATTACCAAAAATTTTGTACTTTAAATAATGTTTGTATTAGCACAGTAACTTTTTTTTCTTTTGAGTAAAGACAGTGGTTGTTTGTAGATAGTTCATGACAAAGGCAAGGACCTCAAAGTTCAGAGTACTAATTCATATTTGTCTTTTGACTGTGCTTTTACCACTTTTATTTTTTTCTACTGAGAAGAAAGTGTTTTTTCTTGCTGACTTAAGGGCAATATGTTCTTTTATTTATTTAAAATTTTATACTAAGTTCCCAAGTTACTGTGCTTCAAGGTTGTTTTCCTTTTTTTTAAATGGAAATGCCTATCATTTCCACTCAAAAAGGAAAGGTGGCATTAAAAGAGGAATTTCAAAGCTATTAAGACATTAGGGAAATAAGTGAGTCCAGAGGTCACTGATTTCCTGTCACTGACTCTAGTTTTGAGAGGCATATATTACATGAATGAGCCATAACATTTCCAGAAAGTATTTTTATTAATTCTACAGAGATACTACAGTGGTTCTATATTCTTTTCTAAATTTCTGTGGTTTAGGTCATAAATTAAAATTGTCAAAAGTAAAAGTACAAGTTATACGAATTTGTCTTAAAACCTTGGTCTAATGTGTTGTGAAAGAATGACCCTCTTCAGGGTCTCCTTTCCCTCTTCTTACCCCTTGTGGCTTCTCTTTAAAATGGCCTTCTTCTGCCAAGCATTTTTGTGCAGCTGTCCATGGATGGGTGCTGTGCTGTCACACAGACATTCCTCTAGTTGCACGGTAACTGGCAAAAGACTGGTTTAATAACCAGAAGCAAGCAGAATAGTTTAAAGCTACTTTGAAGTTTTCTTCCCTAAATCATTAGTTTCTATACTGGAAGGGGGAAGTGGGACTTTTTGTCCCCTATGAAAATCATGAACACTTCTCTTTCCCCATGTTCATCATCAGCAACAACAAATTTCAAAAGCTGGGGGAAAAAAATGACTGAGATATTTGAATTTTGGGCTAGTTATAATATGATTGTGGTGGTCTGGAGAAGCTGTTTTAAATTCTCTTCAAGACTGGGTGTTTTCTGTATATGACCACTTTATATTTCCACCTCAGGTTAGTATTGAGAGGAGTATTTGTTCCAGATTGCCTTTCCATCCAAGAGTTCTTCTGAATAGCAAATCGTGGAGCATAAAGACCTTCTGTACTCATTGAGCATGGAGTCATATCAATAATCATTATGATATAAGTGGGTTTTAGGATTTTCCCCTATATTCTCTTCTTGGGAAGGTTTTATATGAGAAAACATGCTACTAGCAGGTTGTGTGGGTGTCTCCAGAAAAAGCAAGTAGAATACCCAATAAACTGTAAACTCCATTTTGTCTGTAAGTTTTTTTCTGCTTTCCTGCTTCATTAACCACATATCACACTGTGTGTAAGCTTCAACCTGTGAGAGTGGCTGCTCTAAAGCCTTTCAGCTGGCAGGGCTCTTTCCCCCGAGTGCTGTTGTGCAGGCAGGAGGTACTTTTGGTTCTGACATGCACTTCAAGTTCTACTGTGGCAGGGTTGGTGCTGGCATATGCGCTGCTGCCATCCCTGCTTAGTGCAAGGCGGAAATAACTCAAGCAAGACTTTACCAAGGTAATCCTTGGTCAAGTTTTGGTGGGGAGAGACCTCACTGTCACAGAATCACAGAATCAATCACAGAATCACAGAGGTTGGAAGGGACCTCTGGAGATCATCTAGTCCAACCCCCCTGCCAGAGCAGGGTCACCTAGAGCAGGTTGCACAGGATGGCATCCAGGTGGGTTTTGAATGTCTCCAGAGTCGGAGAGTCCACCACCTCTCTGGGCAGCCTGTTCCAGTGCTCTGCCACCCTCAAAGGAAAGAAGTTCCTCCTCATGTTCAGATGGAACTTCCTATGGTCAAGTTTGTGCCCGTTACCTCTGTCCCAGGTGATAGACCTGCCCTGGACCAGTAAACCCAGGCATTCCTGAGACTTGATGAGTCTACGCACACTGCTGGAGGTACAGAAGAGACAGTGTACTGGAGGTACAAGGGTCAGGGTCTCTGTGTAACAAGGTAATGGGCAAGAAGGAGTGCAGAGGAAATGTACAAGGAAGGCTAAAAGAAGTGCCTGTATTATAACCTGTGTAAGCAAAGGGGAGCTTAATAGGAAGAGATCAAATGCAGTGGGGTCCAATACAGCTGCCTGAGGAATGTCTAGCCAAAGGAGAGTTCTGGCAAGGCTGTGAGAGTAAGATTAATATTGGCATTTTTCCATCAATTGAAAAGGAACCATGTGCTTCTAATTGTTTAACATAATGCATTCAAAACATATACTTGATAACCATGGAGAACATTTGATGGAGTGTTTACAGAATAATAAGCAGAACAATTAGAATAACAAAGCATTGTGTGTCTCTGGAACTACTCCTATTTCCCCCATACCCCCTTTCCTCAGCTCTGCTGGTTTTTTTCCCATTATTAAAGTCTTTTTAGATTGTTACTCTTCTGGCAGTTTGGGCTGATTTTGAATTTCTCATCAAACTATTTTATTCCATTGATGATGTATTTTGTATATCTCTTTTTCTGATCCACAGGTAACAAATCCCTACTGAATTTCTGGGTTTGAGCATGAGCTCAACCAAATCAAACGTTTTCCCTCTCAACCAGTCATTGTTATGCCATCTTTGAATAACCACAAGGCAGAAGCCTCTAAAACAGCCAGTCTGACAGCAGGAATCCCACACTTCCTGGCTTATCATCTGTTTTACTTGACTTCTCTAACCTGTATTTTAGCAAGTGCAAAGCCAAAAGAAGCTCAGATTGTCCCCAGACAAGTGTGGATGACCTTGGAGTATACCTTAATGCTGAACACAGAATAAGCAGAGTTCAACGTTAGTGCCAACTGGATGGCAAGAAGTTAGACAGTGGATGTCACTGTGGATGTACTCTAATTACTTCTGTCTTCATTATAGATTTCCATTTGTTGGCATAAGTCATGTTCTGTGACAACAGATGTTTAACTGGACTTTTGCTCTGGTTTCATTCACCAGAAGTTTGTGAAGTTAAATTAATTAATAAAAAAACGGTGTTGATTTTCAGTGATGTTTTTGGCAATGATTTCTTCCAGCAACTGATAAAAGTAGTTTCATGTGAATTCATATATTTAATTGATTCATTGAACTGGAAATTTTTGAATATTTTTTTTCACCCTTCTTTCCCTCCACCCCCCAGAATTCAGTAAAGTTTGAAATAAAAACACATTAAAAAAATCGGTAAAAAAAAAAATGCAGAATCCAATTTTGTGATGCCTGTGGGTAGCATGGAAACTTTGAAGTTCAAGCCCTAACTAGATTTGTCTGTGACATTTCCCTTGATCGGAAAGATAGCAAAATGCTAGATATATGTGCATTAAGTGTAGCGGCTTACCTTACACCATCTGCAGCAATGGTATGCATGTGGATGGCTGTGCATGTGTGGGTGTGTGTAAGGTGAAACAAATCCAGCTAACATTCCCATATCCCTGTCTGAGATCTGATGAAGCCCTAATAAG
Organism: Burhinus bistriatus; assembly: GCA_013397275.1. Taxonomy (NCBI): domain Eukaryota; kingdom Metazoa; phylum Chordata; class Aves; order Charadriiformes; family Burhinidae; genus Burhinus; species Burhinus bistriatus. The sequence continues at coordinate 320,005 of VYXH01012169.1, read as the reverse complement.
AAAGAAGAGGTAAAAAACTGGAGAAAGAGGTATAGGACTTACTGTGCATTAGTGTGGAGACTGAACGCGATATAGGATTCATGATCCATCTGTGACTGATGCTGTGGTATAAAAATGATTCCATGGTATTATCATGGAGATCCCTGACACTGTCTCAAGATTTGGGGGTTTTTTTGGTTTTTGACTGGCTTGTACTTCAGAAATATCAGTTCAGATACCTGGAGATTTAGGACAATCAGCAGCTTTCTTGAGAGTTTCTCAAGAGGGAAAAAACACCTGAAGTGCCTAAATGTCTTTGCTTCATATCACACATCTGATGGCAGGCATTCTCTTTGTTTCTGTCTACCAAACGGTATGATGAAGCAGGCAGGGAAAGGGAGAAGGGTTGGACAAGCAGCTCAAGACAGATGTTTTATAAGTCTTAAAATATTTAGCTACTGAATAAAACTTAAAATATCCTGTTTACTTTTAGATTTTGTGCACTGTGTGTATTTTGGGAATATTCCCAGATGATAGCATTAACAAGAACACCATCTTGTTAAAGTTGCCTCAAAGGGACCATTTGAAGGAAAAGAAATTCTTTGCATAGTATGTGAAGCTATTCAATATGACATATTTGAAGTAAAATATTGCATCTATCAGAAATACTAAAAGTCGGTGTAGTATTCACAGTTAAATACATAAATGTCCTGTTATTTCCTTTTCACTTTCTTGGTATATATATGTAAAAAAGTTATATTGATATATTAAAAGCATGTTGTGATATATGACTTGGTTTTAGCTGGATGGAGCATATTAACTTTCTTTTAGTCCCTCAATTGACAATCACGGGCTTGGCTTTGCCATAGCAAAACTCTAACTGTAATCCACTGTATTTCACAGTTCTAAAGAGTATTCAAATAGTCTGGAAGATCAGAATTAATTAAAAATGACCTGGTTTTGTTTGTCTATACCAGCCTAGAATATACGCGAGGAGGGAGCTGCAGTAAGAAACCAGACTGCAGCAGTTCTAGAAGAGCTTGAGTTACAGTCCATGCATGACTGCTACAGCAAAGTGAAAACTTTAAAAAGTTTTACTTTTTTCACCTTGCTAAAATAGGAAATATGCTTAGAATTCAGCTCTACACTAGATTTGGTTAAGCTGTGAGTGCAGGGTTGCTAAAAAGGAACATGGCTGAGAAAGGCAATCTAATCTTACATTCATACAGGGGTTTGTATGCTATGTTTTGCTTCATAAATAATGTGAATTTAGGAAAACCAGCATTCAGCTATCAGAGCTTTCAGAAGTTGGAAAATGATATTTTCACAGATTAGGTTAAAAGGATAACTCAGGTAGCGTGAGTATTTTAATACAGGTAAACATGATATACAACTAGACACTTGTCTTTAGTGCAGTGCCTTTACAAGGTAAATAAATTATGGGAATCTTTCATTATTCTCAAACCAAACATCACAAAAAGCTAGGAAAAGGGCAAATACACTGGAATTGACCCTACTGTCTATAAAAACTTCCCTAAGTAATCTCAGCAGGAAGGGCACATGCTAAGAGATTATTCCGGTTTGAAAAGGAAGATATTTTTTTTTCAGTGTTCACTATTCATTTGACAGTAAGTGATGTGACCTTTATTGTGGCATTTTTAGATATTTACATCACAATTTGAAATGTGCTTGCGCGAAAAGAAAGGAAGCCACCCTAATCTACTTGCTAATCAGTTCCATTAGGCTTTTTATTGAGGGGGTTTTTTTGTAAGACACACTAAGTGACAGTTACAGCTCATGATTTTGCATCAAAATAACTATGCTCGTATGAAACTTCATCTTACATGTTTTTGCTCTTTCATTCCATAAAATCTTATATACTCTAAAGTGCCTCTTCATTTGAAATTTCCAGCAGACTGGTTATTTTCAACGCAAAACATACACAAGTGCTGGCTGTTCATGGCCCAGTACTATCTTCGCATAAAATATTTCATTCACAAATGAAACCCTGACTTGGCAGATCAGATAAAAAAAGCACTCAGATCTGCTTTCTGGCTGGAAATAGGTGGGTGGAAGACTTAGAATTCTGCTTTATTTGGAATGTTACGGTTATTTTGCTATCCATTTCTGATGGGTTTTGCTCTGTCTTTTTCTTCTGCATCACTAACCTCAGCAAGTGAAGAGAATTACACGGCTCAGGGCATCCAGTTAGTTCTCCAGCCCTGCTATTTCTTTCTCAAGTGCATGCAAAAAGCATGAGGAACTCAACTGTGCATCAAGCAGCCCTCCAAGCCAAGTGCAGCTGATGCACCACATTAGTTGCAGATAGGAGGGAACGCAGGGTTAAATGAAGAAAGCATCCGTCAGACTCTCGAACCACAGAATGGAACAGGTGCGTTTTCATGCTGCAAATTAGTTCTTCCGCAAAAGACAATGCTTGTTGCTGGACTGTTCTGTGCAGGAAAGCAGCAATGGCATTTAGCCAGAGCCATAGAGTTACAATTTGCCTAGCAGGGGTAGGTACTGGTGAGCAGCCAGTTGGAATCTGGACTTGAAAGTAGCTACCACATCAGTGTTGGCTCCGCTGCCTTCTGTTCCTGCTCAATTTATCTGATAGTTCTAGCAACCACCAGTTAGTTCTCCACCTATACATGCCCTCCTTTTCCTGTTATAATGTCACAGAATCACAGAATCACACAGAATGGTTGAGGTTGGAAAGGACCTCTGAAAGGTCATCTTGTCCAGGGCCACCCAGAGCTCGTTGTCCAGTAGCGTGTCCAGATGGCTTTCGAATATTGCCAAGGAGGGAAACTCCACAACCTCTCAGGGAAATCTGTGCCAGTGATCAGTCACTCTCACAGTGAAAAAAGTGTTTCCTTATGATCAGACAGGCTTTCCCGTGTTTCAGGTTGTGCCCATTGCCTCTTGATGGCAGGTACTAAACATATTGCTGCAGCAAGTAGAAGCAGAAACGTTAACATCTGTCACACCTCTGATCTATAGAAAAAAGGACAGATAACTGAAAACTTTGTAGTCTAAGAAAATGCCTCTGTGTTTTGTTGTCAGTTGAAGGGTTTTTTACATGCATTTGTCCATGGGAAGTACTACTGGTATGGTCTTATATTTCAAGAAATTTTTCTATCATCAGGCTTATTTTTTGACTCTGTCCAGTACAAAAATAGAGCAAAACAGGCTTGTTTTCTTATATATAAGAGAGGATCATACCTCTGCACATACCAGAAACTCTGCCTTTTTACCTTCTAGATGATATATCTTCAGTTTATACAAATGGTCATTGCTACACTGACTTCTGTAGCACTGCACTGGTTCTCGGCAGCCTGTCCTTAGGAGTTACAGTCTGATGTCAAATAGTTACCTGATATGTATATGCCCATGTCATACATTTACAACATAGTGTTCATTGCTTTCTGCCTCCACCTCTTTGTCTTAAGATTTCCAGTAAAAACCCTCTTAGTTTCCAGTCCCCACCAGCAATCTCCAATATACAAAAGTGGGTTGTGAATTAGATGCAGCCTTGAGTAAAATTGGCTTAATGTCAATTCCAAATTTACTTCTTCTTGTCTGTGTCTCCAAGGATGGTATCTGCAGAGGACAGGGGGATTTTTAATGCTGCTTCAGGACCTTGGTTCTGCTTTGTTAACTCCAAAGATGTGTGATATATATGACAAAGACTGAAAGCCATCAGAGCCCCACGTTCAGTTGACAGCATCATTTTACACAGTAGTTTACCGCCTGTATGTTATGTTTCAGGAGAATAGGAAACATCATTGATTTTAACTTGACTTTTCTTTTGTTCACTTAGCAAATAAGCATTGTGAAAAAACTCTCAGCTTTACCCAAAAGTCTTTTCTTTAAATATCACAGATGATTGAGTTAGGCTCAAAATATAGCCCTTTGTGAAAAAGGGATACAGAAACATAATGTGAGTATGACTGTTGAAGGAGTTTTCCTAGACTTTACTAAAAACATTTACGTTAAAATATAAGCTGTTTTCTGACACTATTGAAATCCCTGAGACAACAGTATTTTACTGCTCCATAAGGACTGGTGAGTGTAACTCACAAGTATCATTTTCATTTGTCCCGAATCTGTTATCCTTCTCTTTGCTAAGTCTTTATGTCATTAAAACTCCCATTCCCATCTCAGCTGCAATCAGTGGAGGAATGTGGGGGATGAAGTAACTCAAAGCTAAGCCACAGATGGAACAACTGAATTCCATAATGACAGGGTAAAAAAGCTTTCCTAATTTGAACTAGACTTGATATTTTTTAAGCTTTCTTTTTATTTTGGAAATGTCTATTAGCCGCAAGCAAGAAGATATTCAGTGACAGTGATCTTATAAAAAGCTCACAGCACTGAGAGGAGTGTAACCAGTGCTTTCATTTTTGTGGGGTCCTGACGGTACTGTGATATGGTTATCACAGTAGCCATATCACAGACACATCAAATATGCTAGAAGGGTTTCCATTGTCCTTGGCTGTTATCTTCGTTCTTGGTCATAAATCTATGTTAGAAAAATGCTGAAAGACTCAAAAGAGGATTCAGCCTTGGCTCTTAGTGGTGGGTCTAAGCCGTGCCTGCTGTTGTAAAGATGAATATTGTCGAAACACTTCCCATTTCCTCTCTGACGTGGATTTTAATTGCGTGTATTTTCAGTATTTGTTAATTAGGAGCAACTCAAAATAACATAGTGTGAGGACTGGCAAAAGTTTATCCCTTTACATTAAGAGAAATTAAGAATAAAACACCATAAAAGAGATTCTTTAAAGTGTTTAGTTGGACCCCAGCACTGTGCCCAGAGACAGACACTGAATAAGCCTCTATAAGTAGCATTGCCAGTAATATTGGGTCTAACCTGCCGTACCTCAGCTCTCCTAGCACTGGGTCTCTTCTGAGAAGGCCTCCCCCATTGTTCTGCACCATGCCGAACTGGGTGGTAGCCTTCACTTTGGGCTAAGACCACAGTGACATTTTGAAAACTGAGGAGGTAATTTAGTCAGAAGGGATAAAATGCACTGAAAACAAATAAAGAGAAACAAGCATAATGAAAACTGATTGATTAATACAATTAAGCGTGGCAATTTTGTCCATTTGTTTGGTGTCCTTAGGCTGTGATGATTCTACAGTTTGTGTAGCTACTTTACTGTTTAATGCTAGATCATTTTAAAGAACGGATTGATCTATTGACATTTATGGCAAGGTAAGCATTAAAATACTGTGTTTGACCCGCTAGGGATTTTCTGTCTCTTTGGAGGACTCAAAAGGAAACTGATGAAAATTTCCCTCAGGTTTTGCCTAACCACCGGACTCCATCCTGCCTTCTTCACTTGCCTTGTGAGTCTAGTCCTTTTCTTCTTTGCTTTACTTCCAAGTATCAAAGACTAAAATGTTCCAGAAAATTGTAGCTTTAAAAGTACTCTGCATTACCTGAATGCAACAGGCATGTAAGCAGTGACATATCAGTGATATTAACCCCACCTTCTTTAACAAAGAGAAATTGGAATTAAGCATATAATCTATGAAATTAGGCTGTCTTGCCTCCTTCTTGTAGCACAGCATAGTTTTCATCCAGTTATTCTTGTATTGAACACAGATCCCCGTGTTTATGTGGTGTTGGGGCTTCAGACAAGATATCTTGTACCTATTAAAAGAGTTTAGAGGTGGAGGATACTCTTTTCCTTCAGTATTTTCTTCCAGTGGTCAACCAGCTTCCTTGCCAGCGTGTGTAAATTCTCTTTTGAAATCGTCTAACAGATTTCAAGTTGTTGGTTCTTTTGTCATTGACAGACTCTCTCAGCATGATAACTGTGCGTAAGTCCTATCATCTGAATTTGCCTTTGAGCCAAACAGAATTAAATCCATTAAGGCCTTCTTTACACAGCCTCTTTCCTCAGGCCAGAAGACTTTTGTCCCTCAACGCTTCTCCTTTAATAGCCTTGCTAAAGTGTGTTTAAAATGAAAATATAGTTAGAAAGGAAGTTCAAGTATCATTCTTGCCAACGCTATGTGCTGTTATGAAAGAACCACCCTTTCTAGCTTGCTGTTCTCTCTTGAACCGTGCAAGGTTCATGTTAATCCTCTCAACCTACGCATCACCCTGCAAAGTGTTTTTCAGTTTTTTTGTCTTCTGTGATTCCTGCATCTTTTATACTGTAGAGTATCTCTATAACAATGTGTAAAGGAGCATTTGCTAACTTCTCGGGAGGAGGTGCTCGGATGAAGTTATTGATAAGAAAGGGAAGAAAAAAAAGAAAGAACTGAAGTGCTATAATCATGTGCATCTGTCCCTCAAGCAGGTTATTGGAGGTTTGTGAAATAGTGATATGGTGGGGGCAAGATAACTACACGAAATCTCCTAAGAATTTTAATTTATTAGTTCCTTGAAAGGCATATGTGTTCCTCAACCAATTCTAGCGAAGACATATTTAGTTATTCGGCCACTCAGGAAAGAAAAAGTGAAACAGTAGATCTTTGAGATGGAAGAAGACAGTATAAGTGATCTATTCTGTCAACACGTTACTTCTTAGCTCTGTAGGACTGATTACTTAGAGCATTTTCTGGGTTTTGTGTGTGTGTGGTCTTTGTTCAGGGAATTTGTCCAAGCCTTCGGTTTTAGTATGAATTAACCTTACTTCGTTCTTTTTATTTTATGTGAAAACACGTGGAGGGCCATGCATTCAGGAAGTTTTCAATTGTGGCACTGTTACAAAGTTTCAGGTTCAATGAATATGTTGGAAAGGATCAAGGTGTTTTGATCAGGGACTAGAATTGAGAAAAGCTGGTTGTTCTGTAGACAGAATGCACAAGTAAAAGTTGTCTGCACCAATGAGCCAAATTTTCTGAGCATTAAGGGTGAAAGCCACAGAGATTCACCAGATTAATTTGCCCCTTCCTCTATTTTAAAGTTTTGCTGTAGAAGTTAGATATGGAGGGTAGGCTCAGGTTTCTTATAGCTGCCAAGAAACCAGGATGCCTCAGTAGCCATGGATAGTTCTTTCTGCTTACAGAACGTGGTGGTTGTTTTCAACAGGAGAAAGCACCTGAGGATCTCATCCATGTGGTATCACCGCACAGGTGTCACTGTGCACAGTATTGTTGCAATACCAATTTTTTATGGTTACAGAACACCATTTTCTATGTTTTGCCTATTTCTATTCTGTTTAAAATCCAGGAACTTAAATTCAGAATATGCAACTTTCATAGCATTGTATTTTTTCATCTGTTGCGTTGCTAAACTTCTTACTGTTTAAACTTTCTTACTCTTCAGAGAACTGATCAATCTCAAACGGTTTAGTAAGCATGAATATTACTGGATGGACAGCTTTAGATAAGGAATTGTTATTGCTGTCTTACTGGAATGTTGATACTATGGAACTGTTTTGTTCTCCTTATCAAAACAACATGGAGTTTTTGTCACATGGGTTTTTTTATTTCCTTCAAGTACTTTAATTCACTGACAGTTTAACTGATTGGTGTGACAAAAATTCACTTTTAGTTTAGTCACTGACTCTTATAAATGCTGTAGGCTGAAGAAAACATCTTTTCAATAGCTCTTTGAAAACTGAAATTAAAAGCAATCAAAGAATATTTCTTGACTTGGGGATATGTTTGAACACGTGGACTAGAAAAGGGTCATACAAATCTAGTTAGGCAAACAGTTTAGTTTCCACTCATGCCCCCCCCCAAAAAAAACAAAACAAAAACATCCTATAAATGAAACTGATATATTTGAATTTTGGAACTTTCTTTGTAGTTTGTTTCAGAAAACTGATATGTTTTCAACCCGACAAGTCTTCACAAAGTGGTATTTCTAGTTGTCAGTATTCTTGCACATTCTTATTTCCTGTCAGTGCCATAATATCACTGTCATGAATCAAGGGCATGCACTGATGATCATCAGAACAGCTCAGTCAGAAAAACCCCTGTGTTACAGGGGCTGGGCAGCTATCACTTGACAACACAGGGATTAGCGGTGGAAGCCTTATTGCTTCAATGACTGGTGAAAGAAAACTGAATTGATAATTAGAAGAAAAAAGTATCTTGTCCTTTGGTGAATGCACTTGTTCCTTTTTGAGCTGCAGAATGACAGAATTATGAAAAGTAGACAGAAAAGTTAAAAATAGATATACAGGTGACTTTATAGTCTCAAGTCTTCTCGCATGATAACAGCAGTAAGCCAGTGTAGGCTGATCTGCACTAACACACAGTAACTACAACAAGGTTAAGAATGTGCATTCCTTTTTTTCGAGAAATATAGTTTCTTTAGATTCCTCCCGCCAAAAGAATTATGTATCTATTTAATCAAAATCAAAACATTTTTCACTGCCCTCAACTCAGAGCACTTTCCTGCAAATAAGCTCAAATTAAACTGGTATGTCCAGTATCTCTCTACTTCTGCCCTCCTCTTTTCTTTAGACTGTATTTTAAGTTGGTCTCAGTATCTTGTGCTGGAATGATATTCCCCTGACAGTGGGGTACATGGTACCGCACAGGTAAACAAGGTCATCATGAAGAGTGCATCTGACCAGTTACCCATCAAAGAAAGCATGTAGAAGTTGCCCAGATTCCTGAGACCTCCTGGACACAGTGTCAAGCTGACTCAAAACCCAATCTTTTGCTGCAGAAGTGTAAGAGCATCTTAATGTGATTGAGAGGGGTGTCATTTGAAATGGAGTTAATATTTCCAATTTGGCTCTCTTATTGGAGCTGTGAGTTCTCCAAGTTGGTATTTTGACCTTGCCTTTGTCCGTTTTTCAGGGAAACCTCCCAAGACAAAGTCCGTCTCCTTTGAACTTTCTGCATCCTCCCCTGCCTTTCCTCTCCTGCATACAGATTATTGTAATACATGGGTAAGGCTGAGTCTGTCCCCACCAGAAAAATCTGCTTTTTAGGCATTTTTCTCTTCATTGGCCAGACACTGTTGCTGCAGTACAGAACCAATTTCATCCTTGTCAGGTAAAAGAATTTACTGCTCGATTAAAAAGTAGTCCAATATAGAGCTTCCAAATAAAACATGTAAATTACAACACCAGCCTTACCCCTAGGCTTTAGGCCAATGCCTCTGTCCACCTTGGAAAAAAGACTTCCTTCCACATGGTTGTCCTTTTTTTTCAGTGTCCTAAAATTATTACAGGAGGCTACTGCGCTCAACAAAGCTGCTTTTCTTTAATGTCAGTGCTAGCCAACTCGGCTTTCGGAGCTTCAACAAGATTTTTAGTTTCAGTCTCCCTGTTTAGGGGGACAGAGATTGTAGGCACATAGCAATTAAAGCATTTTACCTCTCATTACTGGCGATCTTTTTTTCTATATAATTCTCGCAAAAGTCTGAATCACAGAAATCAATATTTTTTGCTGTTAATACTGCCAGAAAAGAAGCAGAAGTCTGTCAAGAGGTTGTTGAGGTCCCAAGTTGCTCATAAACCATATGGAAATGAATACAATGGAAATTTAGTGTTGTAAAAACTAAAGAAATTAAACATTAAAAAACTGTTAAAAGCATATTATAATAATATACAATAGTCTTAATAGAATTTATGTTATTCTTTTTTCCTCCTCAATTCATCTATATTATTCAGTGGAGAGGGTGGTCTTTATCTGGGGTTGAATCAAAGCAGTGTATTATTTCCCAGAACTTTTTACACTGTTATTCCATGTAGTAAATACACCAGACATGGTGAAGAGGCTCCAGGACTGGGCCTTGTTTAGGCTGGGGAAGGGGTGTCTTGGGGCCCCAGCATCAGCCCCTAGTGCCTATAGGGAGGGGATTCAAGAGATGGAGCTAGGCTCTTTGTAGCACTAGGAGATGACGAAACAAAATGTGCATAAACTGAAACAGGAGAAGTTCAGACTGAAACTAAGGAAAAACTTTTTCACCCTGAAGACAATCTGGGTTGCCCAGAGAGACGTCACTTCCATCCATGGTGGTTTTCAAGCCACAACTGGATAAAGCCTTGAACAACCTGGTCTGATGACAGAGCTGACCCTGCTCTGAGCTGGAGCGTAGACCAAAGCGGTCCTTCCAACCTGAATTGTCCCATGATTGTATGGTCCTGTCTTAAGGCAACTCAATCTTGCCCTGCCAAAGCTGTCTAGCTCATTTTATCTGAGGCTAGATGGACACACGGTCCTGAACTGCAGATGTGATGAGGATTCATGACAGAAAATAAAGTCAGTTTTATCTATGCCAATAAAATATATAAACTATATTTTACACTTTAATATAAAATTTTATTTTTTTTCCAAATCCAGGCCTTATGAATGTTGGGTTAGTTCCATTTTCCAAACTAATGTAGTATCTTTTTGCTTCACTGTTTCTATAAAGTGGTTTGTGCGCAGTCTTCATGCAGGTGTTGCAAAATAAATGTGTATTTACGAACTAGTCACAGCGACTAATGTAGTAGAAAGTCCTTGAGGAATCTACTAATTCCACAACAGGATTTTAATCATATAAAGTGAAGAAGGCATAGGATTATATATTTAATAAGGGTGATAAAATCTAGAGGTGAGGATCTGCTCATTAAGTGAGCATACTCTGTCCCATGAGTTGATTTGAGTCCTGTGAAAGAAATAACAGGTGAGCATGTAATTAAAACTGAATGTCCGTGAGTACTGCGCATATGTAATGGATACACACAAAATAGAGGGGATTTAAAATTGAATTGACAAAATCTGCTATAGTATTTCTTACCTTTTGTATGTTTCACTACCAACCTTAATGCTTCCTGATGTAAAAGCTTTCTTTTTTACCCATTGTTATATCTTTTAATGAAGTCTTCGGTCAGCAAGTGTATCATGCAAACTACTCAAAAGAGAAGCAAAATAAAACTCTGAGATAAATTTCACATACGGGTTAAAATTATTTGGATAGAATTAAAGCTTGTGTAAAATTATTGACCTGACGCATACGTATTTGGCTGTATATGCTCCAGGTTGTGTTCCATACTCACGAACACAGTCACTTCATGAGAACAACCAGGTTGCAAAATGCTGTCACTGATGTTGTCAGCTTTTCTTACACTGAAACTTCTCTCCTTGGTGGCCCATTTCAGGTTGCAGTATGGTAAAATGAAGTCTAACTACAACGTAGCTGTAGCCATTGGCACTGTGAGGTTTCAATGTACTGAAAGACTTTATTTTTCACACAGCATGAAATCAGATAGAAGAGTATATATGTTTCTCTGGAAGAAAAAAAAAAAAGGTTTTATATATGAAATTGTAAATCACCAGTATTTACTTTAAATTTTAATGACATCCAATATGGTACAGACTGCATAAAGCACTTTAAACCACTTCTTTGTACATGTGGAAAAGTATAAATAAATAGGTCTTTACTCTATCTCTGTATTTTAGTTATTTAATAAAATTTTCATAGGTAAAAATTTATACAGGAAAAATAAACTTATTTTGGTATATGACGGCAAAGCCTCAAAACATAACTTTACTAGTCAGACCAGAGGGGGATTGTTTATGTATAAACTGAGTAGAAAGAACATACAAATGAATTATTGCTGATAGGCAAAGGGTTCAGCTTGTAAAAAGGTAAAAGCAGAATTGTTCTCACTGCAAAGTACTGGAAGGAATATTTGCAGGCAAACAACATGTGCTTTATGTCTTTGCTAGAGCAGATAATGACCCCATAGTGGCAATGAATCTCCTGATAAGACAGGCTTAAACAGTTGAGCATGTCCTAGTTTATATTAGAAATGGGTTCAGGGCACTATTGCTTTGAACCTCTACCTCATTTCCAATGAAAATGTTTCAAACAGTTGTACATAGTCCTTGCCATTGGTCTCCTGTGCTTTCACTACTGGTCAAAATGTCATTGCCCTTGAGATATTGTCCAGGTTGATCTGGTCAGAACCAGAAAGGATTTGGAAGGAAAATAAATATATGAAGCAATTTACATTTCACAGGCTTTGAAACTGATCTTTCCTTTTCTCAGGCTTCATTAAATTTGATATTTATATCATTTAAAGTAAACTAGTAATATTTTTTAGGCAAAGGAGAAGTGTCATACAGGGTGGTATCTATTAAGTGAATTTTTTGAAATTTTGATTTCAATATTGATAAAAAGCAGTTGCAAAACGCTGTGAAAGACTGAGTATGTTCTACTTTTTCAGGTTTCTATATACCACTTACATGCAGATAGTCTATTCCTACGTAACCTGTAATGATGAAATGATTGGCCTACTAGATGAGAGGAGAGCAATGGATATTGCCTACTTGGAATTTAGGAAGGCTTTTGACAATGTGTCCAGTAAGATCCTCACAGAGAAGCTGATGAAGTATGGGCTGGATGAGCAGACAGGGAGGTGGACTGAGAAATGGTTGAATGGCCAGGACCAGAGGGTGGTGATTAGTGGCTCAAAGTCTGGTTGGAGGCCCATAACTAGCGGTGTACCCTGGGGTCGAGACTGGGTCTGATACTGTTCAACATCTTCCTTAATGATCTGGATGATGGGACAAAAGTGTAGTCTCAGCAAGCTTGGAGAGACACAAAACTGCAAGGTTGGGTCTTATACCAGAGGGTCATGATGCCAGCCAGACGGACATTAACAGGCTGGAGAAATGGACTGACAGGAACCTCATGAAGTTCAACAAGAAATGTAAAGTCTTGCACCTAGGAAGGAACAACCCCATGCACCAATTTATGCTGGGGGGCACCCAGATGGAAAGCAGCTGGCAGAAAGGGACCTGGGGGTCCTAGTGGACACCAAGTTGAAAATGAGCCAACAAGGTGCCCTTGCTGAAAAAAGACTAACTGTATACTGGGCTCCATTATGAGTGTTGCCAGTAGGTGAAGGGACTGGTGAGGCCACACCTGGAGTACTGTGTTCAGTTCTGGGCTCCTCAGTACGAGAGACATGGACATACTGGATAGAGTCCAATGAAGGACCACTAAGATGATGAAGCAACTGGAGCACCTTTCCTATGAGGAAAGGCTGAGAGACCTGAGACTATTTAGCCTGGAGAATAGAAGTCTCAGGGAGGACCTTATTAATGTATACAAATACTAGAAGGGAGTGTGTACAGAGAATGGACCCAGGCTCTTTTGAGTGGTATCCAGTGACAGCACCAGAAGCAATGGGCACAAACAGAAACACAAGAGGTTCCCTCTGAACATCCGGAAATGCTTTTTTACTGTGAGGGTGACTGAGCACTGGCACAGGTTGCTCAGAGAGGTTGTGGAGTCTCCATCCTTGCAGATACTCAAAAGCTGTCTTGACATGGTCCTGGGCAACTGGCTCTATAGAGGGTTGGACCAGAGGTCCTTACCAACCTCAACCATTCCGTGTTTTTCTGTGATTCAGAAGTGAAAAAAATCCACTAGAACTTGAGTACAGCCATGTACACAAGTGTTTCCTGCTCCACATAACAGGAAAAGAATAAAAATAGCAACCCTTAGAAGTTGTATAATCTTCAAATCTTTCAAAAGTAGAAATAAATACTTTTTTTTTTTTTTTAATGCAGGAACAATTTCCATGGAGCTACAGTGCAAATTAAACTAAGGTACACGGTACATGTGAACAGATAAACATAACAGAGGAGAAATGTAGCCCTTCCGGGCTATGGAATTCCCCCTAAATAAAGAGTTGTTCATTCTACCCTTAGAAGCATCCATGTTTGCGAAGTCTAATAGCCACACCACAGGAGTTACTTTCAGGGTCAAACACTGTCAGCTCTCTTCTTATTGAAAAGCAGAGTTTAATGTACCTTGGACCGCAGTTCTGCATGTCACTTTACAAATTCGACAGTCCAAGGCTTTCACTAAGTGTTGGGCCAAAGTGCCTGCGTTCCTGGTGGAGGGATGGGCTGCTGTGCCCAGTGCTGCTCCCAGCACTTCAGCTGATGTCAGGCAGAGTCAGACCCAGGCAGTCGTGGGAGGAGGCTGGCATGGGAGAAGTTAATTTTCATGATGGGGGAAGTTAATTTTTATACTGCTGTTTCTTTTTTTTTTTTCTTTTTCTTCTTTCTTCTTTCTTCTTTCTTTTTTCTTCTTTCTTCTTTCTTCTTTCTTCTTTCTTCTTTCTTCTTTCTTCTTTCTTTTTTTCTTCCTCTTATTTTCATGCTGCTTTTTTTTCCCCTTTTCTTTCTTCTTTCTTCTTTCTTCTTTCTTCTTTCTTCTTTCTTCTTTCTTCTTTCTTCTTTCTTCTTTCTTCTTTCTTCTTTCTCCTTTCTTCTTTCTTCATTCTTCTTTCTCTTTTATTTTCATACCGCTGTCTCTTTAAAAAGCATAAAGTTTTCTTTGAATTTCATGCAAGGTTTTGCTCATCCTTTGGAAGAGACTATGTTTTTCATTAACATGCAGATAATTACCATCATAACTCCCATAGTTCCTTAGAATATTGCACTCTTTATGTGGATCAAATGCTTCTCTTATGGCAGAGAACTCCAGAAGGGTGATAGAAGAAAATAGCCAAGAGATACTTCACCATAAAAAATAGTTCCCAAATTCATTGTCAGACTCAAGAAATGAAAAAGAAGAGATTTGTTTCTCTGTTTCTTTAGGAAGCAATAATAAAAGAACAATGCATCTATATCCCAACAAAGAAAAGGTTTATCCCTTTCTGAATTTTTAACATGAAGTGAAGTATGAAGGAAATTCAGCTATGTCTGTAATAAAAGTAAAAAAAAATAATCTAGCTTTGTTTGTTTTTAAGTGTAGTAAGAAGAAACATATTTAGAAACCAGCCACAAGGCAGTAAAATTGATTTCTGGTTTTTCTGGTATAGCTCGGAGTCTCTCACTGAGCTGGGAAATAATTGATTGCTTGAAGCCTTGTAGCAGTAGTTAAAAATTGATAAATGCTAAAGCCAGCACAGTGTTTTATAGGTTCTCAAGAATTGTTGAGCCTCCATATTTCTTTCTCATCACCAGCTCTAGATCATGAGGTGAAATTTAAAAGACGCTTCATCTTAGTCTCAGTAAATTATATTCAGCAACTCTGAGACCTTTTGCTGTGGGAGACAAAGCAGAATCCTTCGTTGCATAGTACTGATCAGAAGTGTATGAAGCCAAGTGAGCTTTTTGCAGGTCAACATATGTTTTAGATCAGCTGATCAGATTACATTAAAAACCAACAAAATATCTATGTCTGTAATCATAGTTTGTTAAATCAATGTCTAGAAACATTATTGCTCTTGATAGCTAAGATGTCATCCGATGAAACGAACTGCTATAAAAAAATTGCAGAATTGGGTCCTACTTAGCAAAGAAATGCTGAAAGATTTCATTAACACAAGTTTTCCTTTATTAGTGCAGGAAGTTGGCTTTTTCTATCAGCTGACTGCTGACTTTTGTATTGGGGTAAACGTTAACATTTTTATTACAATATAGGGAGCCAGATCCTTTCTCACCCCTTTCCACCTGCTTTACATACTGTCAGCAAGAGAAGGAGGTCCAAAAGTTACTCGTGTGTTCATTTTGGATGAATATCTAGACTTTCATAATAATATATAGAGTTGTCATGTTGTGAAGAGAGAGAAGAAATTCTTTTATTTTAGATACTTGTGGGTCTCCTGCACTGAATATAACTTAAAACAGACACTCAGATTAAACTAGTACTTACGGGGTCCTTGACACAGCCCCAAACTATAACAGTAAGATCGTTTATACAGAGAATCTAGTTACTAAATGACATATTGTCCTGGTTTGAGGTAAAACAAGACCCATGTTTATAGTTGATGCCAAGGAATGGGATGCAGAGAGGCTCCTGCTTGTACTTATTGCTATAACACCCAAGGGCAGCCAACTGTGTTACTCGCCCCATTGGAGAGTCAGAAGCAGAAAAGCGTAGAGGAGTCACAGCTGTGGGGAGGAGCAGACAGGATAGGTGACCCAAAACTGACCAACAGGGTATTCCATCCCATCTGCCTCATGCTCAGTACAAAATCTGAGGGATCAAAGGGTCAGCCTCTTTCTTCAACGGTCGACATCCGAGGAGGACTCTGTCTGTTCATCTGCCTTTGATCCAATCCTCAATCCAGATCCGGAATCCAGTTCCCATCCGTCATTGGGTCCAGTCTGGGACTTCCCCAGTGCCTGCTGGTGACGTGATTGTCATCCTGGGAGCTTGATACGGTTTTGTATATATTTCATTATTTTGTTTTTATTATTTTATTGTTAATATTTCGTTAAAGTAGTTTAGTTCTTTCTAAACTCTTAAGTCTCTCTTTTTCTCTTTCTCTCCTGCCTCCATTCAAAGCAGAGCAGGAGAGAGCGAGCATCTGTCGTTCCACTGGATTGGGCCAATCTGGCCCGAACCACGACACATACCTATAGTAATTCTTGTCATCTTGAGTAGTCCACATAATAAATCTAGGACCGAACACAAGTGTGTACAATATAGTTTAGAACTATAAGCTGAAAACTAAATTACATGTGAACAGTGACTGAGACTGAACTGCAAAACTTTAAGGTAGTTTACCAACATAGACCCCTGAAATTAATTGTAAAATTCACTTTTACTGTATGTGTACAGAATCAGACTCAAACTACATGAAAAATAAATCACAATTCAATTTGTGTTTTAAAATTTTAGTTATATGTGCCTTAGTACAAATTATCACAACATAATGACGCTTTTTCCATATCAGATTAGTAAATATTTATTTTAGTTTCATAGCTATGCTTCACTCATAAGAGACCAATGCTGAGGCAAGTTTCACTACTGGTTCCTTAACTGAATAGAAAATACAGCAGGCAATAGAGCTCAGACTCTGCCTTTTGCATATTCTTCTTATATTTAGAGGTAAGGCTCAAATTATTTCTTTGCTGACTATTTTGCTTAGCAAACAAAAACCTTTTAAATTGTTTCTGTGAAGTCAGCAACTCAGTACTTATCTTCAACATTGCTGGCAACATCTGTGATCAAACTGCAATTTCCATTTGCAGATCAGTGAGACAGGTGACTAACATCAAAATAGCTTGTTTATTCATAAGAACCCTGCTTTTTAAGGCCATGGGCTTATGCTGATCTTCAAGCTGGAGCACCTCCTGCATGACACAGGCCATAACATTTCACATTGCAATGCTTATACCAAAACCAATTGCCTTAGGAACCCTGTAGTATATTGGTAATTTTCTTTCCAGTATTATTAACATTTGAGAACATTTCCAGAATATCAGTTAATGTGATGAGGGTTTAAAATATAATTACAATAATGATGAAAGTAAATCCTTCTCCTCTTTTTCCTCCCTTTCCTTTTCTACTTTAGGACTGGTTTATCTACTGTCCCAAAAGAGAGGACAGAGAGGGAAAGAAATACAGGCAAACACAACTGTATTCTGATGGAGCTGCTTTCTCACTGAATCACAAAGCACTGAATAAACACTAATTTAAATGACCCTGGGGAGACTGAATTTTATTTTTTTCTTTAAATCAGGTTCTCCTTCCCCCATTTCACCTCCAAACCACACTGCGGAGTCATCTAGAGATCCATCAGAGCTGAGGAGCCTGTGAGGTTTCAGCTTTCTCCTTAGCCTGTGCACACACAAACTTTTCTAACTCAATGAACTTCAGCACTGCAGTTCTAGTGGTGCTGGCAAAACAGATATTAAACACACAACTTTATAGCTGAAAGTGCTACATTCTCCCCATGCATATAAGTGCATGTGTGTGCTTTTCATCAGCTTGAGCCAGGAGAGGTGAGTTAATATAATCAGCATTTCCTAGACTTGAAGATAAGGTGATGACTTGCCACCAGGAATTTCTTGCTGATGAATGTTAATGTTGCCTTTAAAAATACATAATTTTACATGCATTAATTAAATTAAATTAAATACGTTAGTGGAATTCTTTCCAAAAGGCCAGAGACTTCTGCTTGGCCCAAACAGCTAGAGTTTGGATGCTATGAGATAAAATGTAAGTAACCTCTTTGATTTTTGCTTGTCCTAATAAAATGTTTCTTTGAGCAGTTTTTAAAGAAAAACCTTTTTAAACGATAGAAGTTTGATTTATCAGAAAACGAATGTCTTTTACCCAAATCATTAATTTCTTATGGACGGTGAATTTGGCCTGGTAAAGAGTAGCTCAAATTGAGCAATAAGGTTCCAGTGGATCCCAGATAGTGCTTTGAGTTGTATTTGAAGCATATATTTAACAGTGGCCTCATACTGTGCCCTTTGCACCTAGTAAGAGTAGAACTTTTTCTAAATGCTCAAAGTTCAGGACTTGCTATCCGTCTTCTGAATTCCTGCTCTCACCTTTCTGCAGCTTTTTGGACTTCAGTGGGTACACGGATTCATAGGTGGGACACACTCAGATGCAAATGTTGTGCTCAAAAATACATACCCCCACAAATGCAACACTGTGCTGAGATACTGTGCAAACAATGTATGTAATCCATCCTCCTAATGGTATATACCATAAAAAGTAGTTAAATAATAGCTGCAAAACAAACAAGCAAACAAAAAATATTTCTTAATGTAGCACTCTTGCAGATTAACAGGGAAAAATCCTGTTTGTTTTTTTTTTTAAGAGACTAGATTTAAAAATTGTTAAGTTCTTAATTATCTTATCAAAAAATCCTACTGAAAGATGAGCAGAGAATCATCAGTTCCTATTCAGAGCTCTGAGGTATGTCTTTATCTAAAAAGAAACATGATGAATCATCACATTTGCACAGTTCTTTTCTTTAAATATTTTCCATTTCTACACAATTCAGATCACTCTGTTGCAGTAAGAATATATTGCCATTATATGACTTAAAGTATTGTCATATAATATGACAGCATCTTTCATTATGGAATCTAATTTCATTCTTTTGAATTTAAATTACTTTTCCTTACTCATTACATGTCTTTTCTGTAACTTTCATTACAGGCATTTTTCTTTTGATAATTCACAAACATCCATAACTTCTGATAACTTTGTCTCCAAGGACAGAAAGATAAATAGGGTATCCTTGAATAGTTCTGATCTTGATCTTGAAAATGCAACTACATATTATGATGGGTGTTTAGCAGCATACAAACAGAAAAAAAACTGATTAATTGCTCTTTAAACAAATCTAGCATTAGAAATGCAGATCGCCTCTAACAATGAGCTAAAATCATCAAATAGCTGTCAAACATGTTTCCAGACAATATTTAAAACTTGAACTGGGTTTATCATGTTATGTTGTAAGACTCCATAAACTGGAATCTTATAAAAGTCTTAAAAATTCTTTATGATTTATCTGAAAAAGGGAGGAAAAGGGAGGAAAAAAAAAAAAGGACTCAAGCAGATGTAGATGTCTGTATCAGCCTATGAAGTCCACAGAATGACATGAATAAAATCACGGGATCATCCACCTAGCTAATGCGGTGTGGTACCTGCTCTGCATCATGCCCTCATGGTCCACGTTGCACATGTGATGGTTCAATCCCAGATGCACCAAGAACACAGGAATACCTGACTGGACATCCCAGAGAGGACAGCTCACTCCAGGCAGCACCTTAGTCCATGTAGTTCAGGAAATTAGATTTTTGCCTTTATTACTGAAAAACCATTGGCTTATTGACCTGACAGGGCTTGCCGTGGGCTAAACTGGTTTTAGCTTGTTTTTACAACTACCTAGTGATCAAGCAACTCCTCTCCAACCTGTTTGAGCTCCAGTCCCGAAAATACTATGCATGGTGAATTTCTGACAGCCCGATGTAGCCACAGTGTGATGGGCAATAGCACTTTACGGCCATTGGGGCTGGGGAAGCTGTTGCGTAGTGCTGAGGTGTCTCAGTCTTTTATGTATCTCAGGGCCTTTCATTGCAACTCTCTACCCTACCTTTCACTGCAGCCCTGCACCCTTTTACCCACGCTGCTCTGGCAA
This sequence comes from Burhinus bistriatus, assembly GCA_013397275.1. NCBI lineage: Eukaryota > Metazoa > Chordata > Aves > Charadriiformes > Burhinidae > Burhinus > Burhinus bistriatus. Next base: position 300,197 of record VYXH01012169.1, on the reverse strand, counting down.
AATTTTCCAGGGCCCCTTTGTGAGTATTTATCCCTGGTTGTCCTCATGCTGCTGTTCTTGCACTGTTTTTCTCACAGCCTTGCACCTGCAAACATCTATACTGTTATCATGGAGGGTTCTTGTGGGAAGTGACTGCCACGAGTGTGAGAATAACCCCTACTTCCTCCCCTTTTTGAACCCCTTGGCTGTAGTCTTTGGTTTACATTGGGAGATGCAGTAAAAGGGATATGCAGAGCTTAACAACAACCAGCCCCTGATCAAAACATTCTCCAACAACCACTACTTGCTGTGCAAGCAGGATCATAGCCCTGGACTTCAGGTGTGAAGATTTTGGCCTCCTCAGGGTTCTGCCTGAAAGAATCCCCAGGGGATACAGCCCTGGAGAGGAAGGGTCAAGGAGAGCTTGTTAGTTTTCAAGGACCAACTCCTTCAAGCTCAAGGATGGTCCATCCCAATATGCTGGAAATCAAGTAAAGGCAGCAAGAGACCTGTAAATATGAACAAGGAGCTCCTGACAAAACTCAGTTATAAAAAGGATGCGTACAAGACTTGGAAGTAGGTTCAGGTGACCCAGGAGGAATACAGAGACACTGTCTGAGCATGCAGGGATTGGATTAGGAAAGGCAAAGTCCACCTAGAGTTGAATCTGGTGAGGGACATGGAGGACAACAAGAAAGGTTCCTAGAAGTAAATCAGCAGTATGAAAGAGGAGGGAAATGTGGGCCCCCTGCTCAATGAGGCCTGGTGGCATAGGACATGGAAATGGCCAAGGTACTCAGTGTCTTCATCACTTCAGTCTTTACTGGTAAGGTTTACCTTCAGGAATCCCAGGCCTCTCAGGCCAGTGGGAAAGTGTAGAGCAACAAAGATTCCTTTGGTGGAGGAGAATCAGGTAAACCATTTCCAAACATATGAAGGGTGAGAAGGTGATTTGGAGTAGTCAGCAAGGATTCACAAAGGGGAAACCATGTCTCATCAACCAGATAGTTGTTATGATGAGATAACAGGTGCAGCGGATGAGGGAAGAGCAGTGGGTATTGGTTATCTTGACTATGAATTCACATGTTAGACTAGTCTGTACAAAGGGGATTCAGCCCTTGTTTGACATGTTTTTTTAATTTCCTAATGAGCTCATAAAATAGAGTTTAATGTACAGAGTACGTTGTCCTGTAAACTTGAGAGATCCAAACAGGTTGTGATATATCCTTATAGACCAACTGATGAAGTACAGACCACCTAAGTGGTCAGTGAGGTGGACTGACAACTGGCTGGCTGACAGGATTGTGATCAGTGGCATGAAGTCCAGCTGGATGCCAGTAACCAGTGGTGTACCCCAGGGATTATATTGAGGTCAGTACTGTTTAACATCTTCATAAATGTCTTGATGATAAGACAGAGCACACTCTCAACAAGTTTGCAGATAATGTAAAATTAAGAGGCATGGTTGATACACCAAATGGTTGCACTGCCATGCAGGGGGACCTCAACAAGCTGGAGAAATGGGCTGACAGGAACCTCATGAATTTCAACAAAGGGAAATAAAAGGTCTTGCACCTGGGGACGAATAATCCCATGCACCTGGATAAGCTGAGGACCAACTAGCTGGAAAGTAGCTTTGCAGAAAAAGACACAGGGGTCCTGGGGACACCAGGTTGAACAGAAGCCAGAAATACGCTCTTGGGGCAAAGAAAGCCAACAGCCTGCTGGGCTGCAGTAGGCAGATCAAAGGAGGTGACATTTCCCCTCTACTCAGTTTTTAAGTGTAACGCTATAGTTGCCAATGAGGAGGTATTCTGTATGAAGAATGTCTGTAGGGGTAAAGTCTCTGGGGAGCTTGCTTTGCCTCTGCTCTGAGCTGGGCAAATACGTGCCAGGAACATTAGACATATAGCTAGTTTGGTGTAGTGTTGGGCCTGTGCCGATAACCCTGACTGCAAGACCAGGTATATCAGGACAGCCACAACAACATGTCATATGATTATATAGCTTCTGTAGCTGATGCTTATCTAGCAGCTCAGGTTATAGCCAGACCCGCCCCCCAGTATGCTGGCACCCATCTCTAGAGATGTTTGCTCCAATGCTCAGGGCCTTTTGCAAAAGTGGCTTAAGCATTGTGTCTTCAACTCATCCCATGTAGCTGAGCTGCCTTAGGTGGGACTACAGTCACATTTGAGAGGTTCTTGGTTCTCCCCATTGCCAATATAAGGTGCCTAGAACAACCACAGATATTGATTTCATTGCCTTGGTTAGGCGCCACGGGCAGAGGGATTTGATCTGCCAATGTTCAATAAAACTCCTAAAGGCCTGAGTGGCTTTTAGAAATAGTTTGAAGGACTTCAAATTAGTTAGGCTCTCAAGTCACTTCAACAGTTTAAAACTGGACCAAAGAGGCTGGAAAAGCAAGACTACTTTTGCAAATTGGCATTAAATAATTGACAAATCTGAATAAAGAAAGCTTTCCCCTCAAGGCACTATCTGCTTTGAAAAATTAAGAACTTGGTTCCAGGCCAATGACATAGAGGTGTCTCAATTTTTTGTATGATTGTGGTACAAGTTAGTTTCTAACTAGGATTTATGACTTACTTTGTATATTTGGACCCCAATTCCCAGTCCTATGAGAAGGTCCATGGAGGTTATAGAGATTGCAGACTAAGCCCATCTTTATAATGTTTAGTAATGAAAAAGATAGATTTAGAAATGAGAAATTGTAAGTAAATATGACTGCTTCACAAAAAAATAAAGATGTCAATTTCTTTTTATGGGCTGTTAGATTTTTCTTTGTATTCAACATTTTTATTGCTGCTGAAAGGTTTTTAGTGCTGAAAAATGAAATATAGAAGTAATCCTAAAACATTGGAGTTTGCGAGAATGGCCACATTGGTAATTACCCATAAGCCTTCACAACACAGCAAGGAACGTTTCCATGATTTATTTCTATTGCTTAGAAAAATCTAGAAAGCCTGTACAATATAGCATGCCCTGATATTAGCTTTACCTCAGCAACCTTACTGAAGCTTAACTTAATGAAGTAATAAATTCAGAAATGTGTTTCTGCATGCATTTGTTTCATAGATTTATTATAGATAAATCCACTTATAAAATGCATCGGGATGAAAAGTCGACACTGCAGAAACTTCCTAAATACTGATGCATGTATTACAGTCTCCACTACCAATAATATATAGAAGGTAGAACATTTACTTTAATGATGATGAACAGAGGCTAGACACAGACTGGCTGCTGTACAATACGTCAGTATGGTTAAGTATAATTCTCAATAGCTGTTAAAAGGAAACAGATATTGCCGCTATATAACAGGTAAATAATTTCATATTTGTGCAATATATTTGCTCTTGTTCCTTTTTAACCTATATAAAGACTATGGACTTAAAAGCAGTTAGGCAAATCTACTTATATGAATATATGAATAGTCTAGATCCTTATGAGTCTGCTCCAGTCCTCACCAGATTGAGTAGAAATATTTTACATTGCCCCTTTTGAGAGAAGAGTTTAGGGTAAAATTGTGACTTGCTTGAAAAGAATAGCAAGTTTCTGCTAACATTTCTGGAACCTCATACTGACAAAAGTTTTGGCAGATTGGGCACACAATTTATCAAAACACATTTTATTTTGTAAAGCATGGGTATGCTTATAACAAAAGAATAATATTTTCAAAGGTTTTAATCTTCAACCTTGAAGTTAAAAACATTAGTAAACATTTAACAATGGCCATGTCTGTGAGAAACCCTGCCAGTGAAATCACCACAATACCTAGCAAAATTCTACTCGCCATAAGGAGCTCATCACTGTAAGAGGAAAGAGAACATGATGTCTGTCAAATTAATTTTAACTCAGTATCACCTGGACTTACATTAAGAGTTAAAGGTAATTCAGAAACGGCTTTAGCAATGTTTGGGAACCTCCGCTTCCCTTCTCTTGGCTTTTTTTTTTTTGTTTAAGAAGCTGTTTCAGACATGCTGGAATGCCTCTCTATGTATGGTGCTTAAGTGCCTGTCATTTGAAAGACTTCACTTATGGATGACAATGAGAAATAAGTATTTGCTATTGATTCAGGTAAATCATAATATTTAGCTATGTAAGCCACTGAGATACCACTCAAAACTTTATTAATAAAGTCCCTACACTATTCCTTCTTAAGCCAGCCTTCCAGGAAAACTATACTCCCTGTGATGTAATGTGGGCTTCGGAGCATTTGGGGAGGCTGGTTACTGTAGTATGTGAAAAGAGCCTGGCCTGAATACGAACCCAAACTGTAAGAAGACCGTCTTCTCTTGAGATATTAGGGTTGCACAAGTGGATGCAGGAATCCATGTTAACTCACTTGAAAAGTTTTATATCTATCTGAGGTAAAACCGAAATATTTTCAACCCAATTGAAATTAGGTTTTGAAAATTTTATTGGATTACACTGAAAGCAATATGTTTCTGCAAAATATAATTTAGTCAAATCCGTATTTTTGGAAGAAAAGTGTTTTATCAAGAAAACTTTCCACTAGCTCCCTCCTTTATAAACATAGTGCCTGCATTTCATGGTTGTCCATTGCTTACGATGCTAAGGACATAAAGAAAGTACAGGCATTTTCAACGGACTTTGTTCAGTAACCCAGTGGATCTCATTTCTGATTTTCTTTCTAAGTAACACCAGAAATGAGGATGAAATATGAATCTGTGAATTCATACCGGTTGAAGAACTGGTAAACATCTACCCGTCTTAAATACACATTCTTTTTGAAATCTCCTATAACAGCAGGCATTTGTGTGCATATGTTTGAGCGGGTACATACTTGTGACTTTAATATGCCCGTGAACCTTTAAGCTTCACTTTCCACACACCTGTGCGTACACATAAGTCTTAGAAGGTATAACTGTACATGAACAGGAACCTCTATCAAGGCCTGTTATGGAGGTGCGTAAGGTACCTTGAAAACATGACTGCAAACGACAGCTTCAAAATGGTTTGTCTGTATCAGCCCTATTTCTCCTTCATGTCTCCCTGTAAAGATGAGGTTACGCGTGGCCTCTGATGTTCTAGATATGGAATTATGTACACATTCATACCGAAGAAGAACATTTGACAACAGCTTCATTTTCAACAGTGTCTTGCAGGTTTCAGTGCATTGCATTGAATCCAGTAGAGAAGGCTGCAAGAATACTGCATTTAAACAAACTAGCAAAATTAAGAGGCAGTTAGGAATATGCAAATGGAATTTTTGTATGGTAACTACCATAAAGTTGTGATTAAATCCTGGACTTGCTTAGTAAATAAATTAGTTTTTAAAAAAAAAAGGCAAGGTGTTTCCATAGGTGACTTCTTCCTTCAGCTCACAGGCAACATGGAGCCTTCAGGGAAACTGCTGAACATTTTATCCATTTGAAAACAATGTGATGTACAAATTCACTTGTGAAAATACTGACCTGTTGTTCTTTGCAAGTGCACATATGCATGTAAATGAGAACAGAGTTTGGCCTGAAAGTTACAGACACAGTCTACACTGTTACCCAGCATTTTCTAAGAACATCTGCAGTGTATCCTGAGACTCTCTTCTGTAACTGAAAGCAAACTCTATGCTTTTGGGATCTGAATATAGGAATTCAAAGTCTCTTCAGTACAGAGAACAACTGCGTATTGTTTAGTCTGTGAGACTCCATTAAATGACAAAACTCAAAGTGCTTTTCACTGAGGAAGGAAGCAGCTTGCGTTACTACAAGTCCCAAGGAACCAGCTATAGATTTACACAGTTAGCATATGGATGTTTATACAATTATACCCAACTGCAGATGATATTTTTGAACCGTATTGTGGTTATTGAATTGAGTTCCATTCACATACATATCCCTTATAAAGAATATATGATAATAGTAATAATCTAAGGAAAAGGAGGCAAACCTATTTTAATACATGTACATTACACACAGATCATACTATGTGTGCATGTATGTGTTTAATCCAACTGTGGTACACAAATACTCTCAGAACATGTGATCTAATCTTGTCCTCTTTATAGCTTATTCTATTCAGCAAATTTAGATCTAAATATATAAATAATTATGCTGTCTGGCACTGCATGTTTTGGTGAAATTTGATTCATGTTGAAATGAAAAAAAGCTTATTGCACAGCTTTCATATTCAGGGCTTGGGATTCCATCTTTCTGGGAATGAACCCCTGCTCACAACCTGCAAGTACCATGAGTACTTGGTCTTATTTTTTTTTAAGTTTCTTTGTCAGATTGGTTTCCCCTTGTGTTTGCAGCTATTCCCAACCTGGAGTTGTTTTGTAAATATTAGAACAGCAGGACACACCTGTTTGTACTGGGTAAAGAAATAGGCTTGCTATTTTCAGCATAATTGCTCAAAAATTCTCATAACAAGAAGCTCTACTGTTCAAGGTTTGATGGACCAGGAAAACTGCCTGGACCATGGTGGGAGAACCACTGGATTTTGAATAAATTCAAGAATTACTAGAAATTATAATACAGTACATTGTGCATCATATAGGGAGAAGGCTTTTGTATCATCATCTGATCCTTACAAAGAGTATTACAGGTGCTTGAAAAAGTCCAACAGTAATTCTTAATGAGAAATTCAGTTAATGCTACCCCTCAGTCCAGGATACATCCTTGTAAAGTGGCTTGGCGCCAACCACTGCTCCTTTGACCTCCTGCTTCTGCCAGCAAGCCTGCCCTCATCTCATTCATCCCCGTGGAGCGCTTCACACTACTGATTCGAGAATCTTTATGTTGCTTAATTTTACTTTTCTGAATTGTGGTCCTGATACAAAACTCACAGTAGTGGACTTTCACTCCTATAGGGATGCTTTGCATGCACAGAAGCGTTTGTTTTGTGGTCACATTATCCATACAGTTGCTTAGTATTCCTAACCAGTTATTATTATTTCTTATTATAACCCTTATCACAAATTATGTGGTTGCCCCAAGATATCCCTATTCTTGAACCAGTAAGTGGAATAGCTAATCTTAAATGTTTTCCTCAAAACTGAGAATCCTTTGATTATTCAGTGCCATTTAAACTAGTGTCACAATGAACACAATAGGCTAGCATATTTTCATTGGTTTCAGTTTGATGTAATTGCATAGTGATTGGCTATATGTAGAAAACTGAGGTGCTAAGTAACATACTCCCACATTGTCTCTTGCGGCATACTAAATTTATTCAGGACCACTGTCTGGCAGAGTCCTAACATTGTGGAATAGCCTGAGTCTGTGCTATTAAACTTGTAGCCTCTAGAGCAGGACAACTACCTCAAATTGCCAATGTGGGATCATCCTTGGCATAACTGTTGAACTATGTCTGCTTATTGTCTGGGAAAATGCTAGATGTCCTGACCAAAACTGTGGCAGGGACCACGTAAGTACCATGAGAGTAGAGGCAATCACGTCCATTGCCCACGTGCACTTCCTGGCATCAGTTGTCTTCTCATGTTGATGAACTAACCTGCACACTATCTGTTCCAAATTCCCATTCATTCAGAATATATCAAACTCCGTACAAAATTCTTTTAAAAAAGAAGGGTTGACATTAGTATGTGTCAGTGAGTTTTGCAATACTCATACATGGCTTCAACATGTAAAGCACAGTATATTAGGTCTACGTACTAGAAAAAGCATCTCATTTTCATAACAAAAGAATAATTTCATGAACTTAAGGTCAAGATTTTTCTTCCCCACCCGCTCCCCCATCAAGTTTGAACGGGTGTTTTGGGTAAAATACAGTATTTGGTGGAGGGAATAATATATGTCAGTGATTGCAGAGTTAATTTTTGTGCATCAGTCTTGTTCTAGAAAACTTAAATCTTTGCAGTGAACATCTCTGTAGACACTGTTTTCTTTCCTTAACCCTCCATACATAATTTTATATGACAACTTCTTGTGCATATTTACTATAATAATGGTGATGTACAAGGTGAGATAACTCACTTACAGGCATGAAATGCATGCAGGAAGACTTCAGTTCCGATATTTAACACTGTTCTTGTTTAAAGCTCAGCTACCGAGACAGTAGCATTTTGACTCAAACATGCAGGGCAGCTGGTGTATACAAGTGTTGAGGCAATCTTGAAACTAAAGACTGTTAAAATATAGAACCATAGCTGGCTGTAGAATATCAGGAAGGTAATCTGACTTTGGTGTTTCTTGATATTTTGGAGTCTTTATGGTGAATATTATTGACGTCTTTCTGTGGTTTTTTTCTAAGGATAAATTGATACACACCTCAGACACACATATTCAGCTTCAGTATTTCATTCTCGTTACCACGTGTGCAGGACATAAGGGGACTTTTCCATCTGCGTGATTACTTTCTCTGACATGGTTGCAGAAGTGTGTCTGAGAATGCTTCTTACACTGATTACATCAACTATTTCTTTTTGTCACAGGAAATCATCCGCAACCATTTGTGTTCTCCATTTACTAGAACTGCAGCTGCTGCCAAGGCTGGAGGAGCCAGAAGCACAAGGGGGAAAGCGGTGGATTGGCATTTGCAGGAGGGGTCAGTCGTCAGAGCAGTTACATGAGCACCTCTTGTTCTCCAACACACTGCCTTCCCCAGGCCATGAGAAACCAGCTACAGTACGCCAGTGACACATTGATTGTGGGTTTTGATGGCAAGAAAGTGGGTCTTGTAACTTCCATTTCTACTACTACATGTGTGCTAATTCCAGTACTGACAGCTACCGCCAATGGATAAGGGGCTCACACTACCAGAAATCACAACGTGACCAGAAGTCAGATGAAGAGCTGTGAGAAGACTAACGGGAGTAGCTGCCCTTCCAAAAATCAGCATTTGCTTCCTGTAATTGCATAATGAGATATAAGAAAACTTATCTTACATGTAGGGTCTAGCAGATGCTTTGACTGCCTTCTAGTTGGGTTAAAAGGTGGCTTTTCAGTCATCCCCAGTGCCAGAGCTGATTTCACACATCATGCAGTGCTTTTTGTTTTCAACCTTTATAGAGGAAAAATATTGTAAGGAAAGATAAGATACCTCAATTAAAAAGGAGCAAGCTCCATTACTGGGGAGGGCATCGTGTGAAAATCTCTGATGACCACACAAGGTGAAATCCAGGAAGCTCTCTAGTGTCAGCAGCATCACAGAATTGGCAGGTCAGTCTCCACAGCCTGCACACAGCAGACCCTCTGATAGGAAGGATAATCTGGAGAAAAGGAGCAAGCCAAACAGCTTGACATCTAGGAAATTTGGCACCTTGTCTATCTCCAGGTGCCAAAACTGTGGAGTGGGACCGGTCTGGGTCATTGATAAACTGGAGGAACTAGACCTGAAGCTGTGGAAGTTGAGAGAGACACAAAAATAGTCCCTAGATGCTTGCAGTAGTGCGTAGCTTCAATAATGTGTGATTTCTACTTTGGAGGAAAGGCAAAGGGCAAAGAGGGTCAGGAAGAGGCGTGTGGCAGAAGAGAGTAAGGAGGAGGAAACAGGGTTTTGTGGCTATCGTCCTACTGGTTGCTAACAAGCAGCACAGTTTGCAGAGGGTGGCTCGGCCAGCTGGGATCCGAAGGAGGCCATATCTCTCAAACCACCATGTCAGTCCCTGGCAAGATTCAGTAAAGTTTTTAAATGCATTTCACCGCTGCTGTTAGCAATGAAATGGACAAACGCTCCACCTCACCAACTGAAAGAAAGGGTCATTTACTGGGGCACTTAGAAAAAAAAATTTCCAGTGAACTGGAAATCCTGCTGTTTAACCAGCTCTAATGGTAAAGCAGAGTGCTGTATCAATCGCTTTCAACACAGCAACTGTCACTTCTTTTGGAAATTTGCATCTTTTAATGCATATTTTCAATCAACACTTTAGACTTCAGAGCTGTCACTGCCTTCACATACCACTGCTGTTACTGCAATTACAAGTCGTTGCTTATCAGACTGACTGCCAGCACTGCAATTCTGCCAAAACTGTCAACACAGGTGGTTATAAGCTTTAATAAAATAGTTTAAAGTGTGTGTGTGTGCGTGTGTGATTGGGGGAGAGAGGGGGGGAGAGAGAGAAAAGAGACTAAATTGCACTTTTCAATGCTTAGGTGGTAGAGATGTTAGAGGATTACACAATGAGGACAAAACAGAATGAAGTTATCAACTGTTCTAATTTAAAAAAAACCCCACAACACAACCCCAAATCTCTCAGGTAATAATCGAGTTTGGAGATGTGCATCTCTGACGCCCTTTTGGCATGAAAGAGGCAACAAAAGTCAGGAAACCTCTAGGCATGCACAACAACTCCTATTTGTGACTACCTAAAATAAGGACTTGAATTACAGTGTATTTTCTGCAGAGAATCTTGTTCACATATACCTGAGTACCACCAGCAGATAAATTGTTTGGGTTAAAAGTTGTCAAATGGTAACTAACACCACAAAATGTACAAAATTATCTGATGTCTCCAACAACATCTGTCAACATTATTTTTTATTGTAACCTTATACCCCTAAAGATGGGGGGAAAGGTGTGACTTTCCAATTTAAAATAGAAATGCGAAAAAGTTTTGAAGCTCTATGACAGATCCCACATACACGAGACTCTCATAGTCCTTGCATGTTAAATCATCCTGTTACAAAGGTCTAGTTTCTGAGTACTTAGCCAAGGTAGACTATTTGTACTGAGCAAAGCTGACAGTGTAACTAGAGCTGGTTCAAAATTTTCTGAGAATTGTTTGATGTTGAAAACATGAATTCATTTGACTAAGTGTATTTTGTTGAAAGAAATTTCACTAAAATTTTTGTGACAAGCATTGTATCATTATTAATAATCTTTTACAAAGCATTTTAGGCATTTATAAGTATTGTATCATGAAACTTAAAGATGATTTGCAAAATAAAGTTTCATTATTATTTAGTGAAATTTTTTGATTTTTCTAAGACAAATTCTGAAATAATAAGTGCCTTTTCCTAAAATTCCTACCTGTGATGAGATTTTTGGCTGATTTCCAATAAATGGATTTTCTCTCACTTGATTTATAGTCATTTTATTTGTCTCTTCCCTGGAAAAAAAGTGGGCACGCAAGTTAAAAGCAAACACTGTAACTGTACTCTGGTGGGATAATATCCCATTAAGTTGATGGTAATTCATGCAGTCCTGGAAAACCAAAACACTAAATATTTTTTGTATACCTAATACTAAAAATATCTCAGTTATGAGACTGATGACTGGGTTACTCTTAGACACTTGATAAGACTGAAATAAAATAAGCAAAAAATAATGACTTGCATTCCCACACATGTACGTCTTGTATGAATATGTTAAAGGAAGGCCCATTTTGAGCAAGTTCTAATCCTTCTGGATGGTAGTCCTCAATACCTGTGTCACTGATACACTAATGTGCATCAGATAAAGTCGTGGTCCATGGATCTTCACCTAGTGCTTTTGAACCTTCTCTGTGAAAAATGGACCTATATATAGGGAATACTTAGACAAGATTTTGCATGAGTATTTTTCCATAAAAAAAGAGTGTACAGCTTAAACAGGCCTCTGTTCAATACTGGACACACCTAGCATAGCCTGATGTCAAATTAAGCATGTTACTTTGCTACAGGCATGCCATAATACCTCTGCTGGCATTATAGAGGTATAGATGAATGAAAAATTGAATTTAACATGAGTTAATAAATCTAGTGTAACTAAAGTTTGTGATTGACAACTGAATGCATCTCATGGCTTTTTTTTTTTTTTTTTTTTTTTTATTTTTTTTTATNTTTTTTTTTTTTTTTGTAGTTCTGTACAATAGAATGAGAGAACTAAAAGTAATTCCAACTTCCCTTCTCTAAACAAAGGAATAATCTCCCTACCTGGAACTCTTTATTTGCTAAGATGTTCAAGGCATCTTTCTCACCCTTCACTGCTTACCCAGCTGGCTGCTTCTCCAATTCTTTAATACCTGCTCTGGACGTCATTATACTGTGAAGTTATGATTTGGTTCTAGAGATGTACAAGTAGCAGTTTTTGTTTTGTCATTACTAATGTTAAATGTGCTTTAATTTTATTTTCCTTTGTGATTTAAACCCTTTGACTTTCCTCCTGTCTTTCTCTCATCCATATGAAGTTAGATATGTTTAAAAAAATCACATTCCAGTAGGGGATTGTCGTGACACACATTTCTTTCTAAATGTGAAGCCATGGGTTTATAGCACGTGTTTGTGTGCTTTAAGTGATTTAAATTCCTCAGGTAGGACGATGGCATGATTTGCAGAAGCATTGCAGGGTCACTGCTTGTTGCAAGCCTATGCATGTAAGTCCAGCAGCTTCTACGAAGAGACTTAGGAAGACTACACTGGTCTAGGAAATTCTGGAGTTTAGCTGTTTTTTGGTTTTTTTTACATATCTCCTTGTCTTTTTATAAATCTCTGGAACATCAACTGCAATTGCAATCAATGTGTTTTTTGCAGGTTTCAGTCAAAGTCAGATGAGGAACAAACAGGTATACAGATCAATGAAGTGATCATGCAGAGCTTTGTTTATGTGAGTAGGTCACGGAATCACAGAATCACAGAATTTTTAGAGTTGGAAGGGACCTCTAGAGATCATCTAGTCCAACTCCCCTGCTGACGCAGGAATGCCTAGAGCACATTACTCAGGACTGCATCCAGGCAGGTC